>JANIMX020000263.1:1252139-1266705 GCA_024582655.2 Erythroxylum kunthianum | reverse complement strand
TGTGGAGTGGACCTATATCCAGTATTTGCTACTTGTAATATAATTTTCGGAGGTTTTCATCAAATGGCTAATGCAATGCATCCAAACTCCTTCCTACAACCTTATTATCAATGGCCAACCCACAAAGCTCTTTCAATGAAGGAAGGGACTCCGGCAATGAGATTCCTTTTCTCCTTATATATTTGCATTGGTTATGGAAAGCTTACACCAAATCATCAACTCAGTGGTTCATCGAACCCCTCAGTTCAAGTATCATTCAAAATGAAAAAAATTAAAGATTACTAACTTGAGTTTTGCTGATGACCTAATTCTCTTGTCCAAAGCTGACCCTCATTCTGTTGGAGCTCTCATGAAGTCCTTAAAGATCTTTCAGAGAATGGCTGAGTTGGAAGTAAACTTCAACAAGAGTGAAGTTTACTTGTCAAAAAGTGCATAAAGTATCATGCAATCCATGATAAACACCACTGGATTCACTCCACAAACCTTCACAATGAAGTATCTAGGCATCCCAGTTACCCTATATCGACTGAAACACAAAGAATATGATGTTCTAATTCACAAATTGCATCACGAAATTTCTTTATGGAGCTCCAGATATCTTTCCAGAGTAGGTAGAGTCCAATTGATTAGTGTCATTATGAATTCCATGAGTGCATATTGGGCTGACCATATGATCATTCCTAATTCCATCCTAAAGGCTATAGACAGAATGTTATGCAACTTCTTATGGTCTGGAAATCACCATGCATCTTCCAGAGTTGGAATCAGTTGGAAGGAAGTTCGCACTCCCAAAAGCAAAGGGGACTTGGGTATACATTCTCTTAAAAGCATTAATTCTGCTTCACTAAAGATGAGATTATGGAGACTTATGTAGATAAACACTCTCTATGGAGCAAATGGATTCATGAATTCTACATAGGTGATAGAAGCCTATGGCCTATCAACATTACACAAAATTCATCATCCACTTTCAGAGCCATATTGAAGTTAAGGATGCACTGCTGGTAGGATTTCATTGCTCTTCTTGGAAATGAAAAAAACATCAATTTTTTGTATGATAATTGGTTGTCAGTTGGTCCTCTAATATATTACTGATCAGCAGAACCCTTCAAAATAGTAGTATCAATCCATAGCTCGGTTGTTCAAGCTTTATTGCAGAAATCAAACCTTATGTTGGTCAATGTTGCTAGGAACTTGTTAGATGAAATATGGTTGAATGAATGTATCAATGAGCATGATAGCTATATTTGGAAGCATAAGTAGGATGGTAAGTATACCATGAAGACTAGTAAGGAGAGGATGTACTCACACCTACCTGAAGCACCATGGGCCAAGCAGATATGGAAGAACTACATCAATCCCAGATAAGCCTTTATTTTGTGGACCATCTTCAAGGGTAATCTCAAAACTAACGATAGATTGAACAAGTTCAATTATATGGCAAACTGATGTTGTCTTTGCAAGCGAGCTCAAGAATCAATTGAACACTTATTCTTCCAATGTCCCTTTAGTCATTGTTTATGGGAAGCCTTGAGCAGTAGCTGTCTAGCTAGCACTAGACTTCAAAAGTTGGAATGAGAACAAATCCAACTAATGCAATTCAAGAATAGTATAGCAAGGAAATGTTTTTGGATTGCATTATCATCCACTGCAACTGTGATATAGGATGAAAGAAATATAAGAACTTTTTAAGACACAACCACACCACAAGAGCAACTACACAAGTAGTTACTTCTACATATCAGAATGCAGATAGGAGCACAAGGTTGGACTAGTAAATAACCTCAATACTTAACAGATGAATGGAATCTTTAAAGTACTATAATTGACCATTGATGCTTGATTAAGTAGAGAGATACTTTGTAACTATGAAGTTTTTTGTTATTTTGGGTACCATCCATATAAATCATTATGATGTACATCTATTATTGATTGCCTTGAAGGCCAATATATATTTAATTAAAACAATGTATCCACAACAAAAGAACCATATGCATAAAATAGTGATAAATTTTTAGTTTTGAATTACCAATCTAATTTAACACTATTGATTAATTAATTTATCTGGTCCTTTTTGAAGTATGTTCTTTGTGAATTTTTTTCTCTTAAAATTTTAATTAAAAGTTAGTCTATATATTGTTTATGACAATCACACCTTAATCTCTGATCTAAGAGGGGTAAATTCATGTATAAAAACTAATTATTGATTAAAAAAAAGAAAGTAACCATTAATCTGCTCTAATCAAGCCCAATAGCTCCTTCATTGTAGCCTATAAATATTGTTGGAAATGATACGTACAAAGTCAATGAACTCAGAAAACACATGCATTGTCGCCTTGAGATTATCTTTTTCTTTAATTCTTGACTTGGATTTTCTAAGCATAATGATGTTGCTGTATAGCTAATGTAGTGATTTTGTTAAGAATGGATGATCTAGTTTTCAAGATTATGTAATTGTAACTCTTAAGCCTCTAAATCACTTAACTCTTTGCTTCAGAGCTGTAACTTTATCAAACTACAAAATAGTTGTACGAGTAATTGTCTCTTCATGGCAACTTCTCCTTTTAAAACCTGCATTGCAGCTGAAATTCTTGTCGTTCTTGGTCATGGCTTTGTATCTTTGACGTAAGAAGTAGTTTATCATGTTTGAGCTTCTCAATGTCGTCCTTATACCATTATCACTCCAAATCTGTTAATGGATTAGACCTATGTATATTTTGCATAAATTGTTTATCAAGTTTGAGGTTAGTCTGAATAATAGGCCACCCAAGCTGCCTTAATAAGGGTTCAGGTCTGATTTTGTCTAACATCAACCGTTGCCTGTCGTCATCTCTAGTCACTATGCGATGGGGGTTCTAAATCAGTGTACATGTCAACTATTGTTATGTAAAAATCTTTCACTCGGTCAAGATCTTCATCTATTGTGGTCTGTTATGAGCTTACCAGCTTTAGATAGTTTGGCATTGTTAACTTACCGTTACACTTGATTTTCAGCAGTCACTGAAGGAACTGATAGATGAAATGAAGTTGGAAGTTATGTGTTGAATCCCTTAAGAAATAATTGTCTCACTCCACAATTGTTACACTTGTAAAATATTTCAGGTTTCTCTTTACAGCGATTATAAATGCCAATGCCTGTAAAATATACAAATTGATGGGGTCATTCACATGTACAGTATATTTCTGGTTCAACAGCCAGGACTTGGCAGTTGGGCGCTGCTGAAACAAAACTGTGGGAAGTTAAGGGGTGCTTTATTTCCAACCAATAGCCAACCCCTAACCTATATATTATGTATATGGAAGGTGATTTAATTAAAGAAAAAGCTAGTCCTCAGCTAGCTCCATTCCATGGTGGTCCATCCACTTCTCACCGCCTAATAAATATTTTTAAAAAAGAAAAGGTAAGGCGGGTTCACTTACAGAAAATTGAGGCTGTTTTTAAGAAAATTTTTCTAATGAAAACAGAAAATAGAAGTTTGTGTTCATATTAGGTTTTTTTTTATAAAATTTTCAAGTGAAAACTGTTTTCCTAATTTTCAAAATTTAAAAGTAATTTGGAAAACAAGTCCAGGTTGTTTTCAAAAATTTTCTTTGTTAAAAAAGTTGTAGTTTTTCAAACTGAAAATACGTTTTTCAAAAACAATAAATGAACACAGTTTTTAGTTTTGAAAAATAGAAAACAACTGTTTGATAGTAACAAATGAACACGTTTTTTAAATTTTCAATGAAAATAAAAAAAATTCATTTTCAATGAAAATTGAAAATTGAAAGATGAAAACGAAAAACTGTTTTCTGTAAGTAAACACGCCCTAAGTGTTTGAATATGATTGCAATATTAAATTTGCGATCTATAAGTTAAAAGAGGGTGAGCCTCAGAGTAATAGTAAAGTTGCTCTTATGTGACTGAAAAATCACATGTTCGAATTACAGAACTAGTTTATGCGTAAAAAAATATAAAAGAAAGATTGTATATAATTGATAACTCTTACTTAACCTTCGTAAAGCGGGAAACTGGATTTATTATCGTTGATGTATAAGTCAAAAGAAACTCTCAAAATTGGGTCCTAATCTCCTTGTGTCATTAACTTCAACAACATTTTCGGCATCATAATCACAAGTCTTAGTTTAAAATGTTAACTTCAAAGTTGTGGAATATCCCTTTAATTTGATAACTAGGTATTATCTTGACAACTTTGATGTTTATGTACACATCAGAACTTGACTAGTCAAGCAGTGATATGGTTTTCTTGTTATAGTTTTCAGTTCACACAACTATAATATTTATAATGAGCTTTCTGGACCTCTAGTTTGTGGCCAAACTGGAAAGGGTACATTTCAGAGAGCAACAGGTTTCCCCACATTCTGACTTATTAACCCAACATTAATTATCATCAACTCCAAGCTAACAAACTTTGGACTTTTCCTTTGTTCACGACAAATCTCACTACAACAAATGTTGACGGTGTAACGAATTATACCATCAAACACACCTTATCCTATGTACAATTGGTAAATAATTCAATTCCCTTATCTGCCAACTGTTTTTCTTAGATGTCAATGCTTTAATTTTAAAAATAAGCTTACCATTTACTCACTGTCATCATCTTTTTTATGCAAAGATTTTGTCTCAAAAATCCAAAATCCACTCGGTCCATCTAAAATGAGTAACTTCCTATTACTCACCATAACTGCATTTAATGGCAGACAAAAGATGACTTGTTTCTGATTTTGGTTGGAGAAGACTTAATTACTAATTCATGACAAAGAACACTTCAAACAAGTATGCAGAAATCATCAATATAATGCATGCTCAATCTCTAAATTATTGATAAAGTTATTTTTTATGATTTAAAAGATCACAAAAAATTATAAGAAAAAGACTGTGTATAATTAATGTTCATCATTCGATCCCCGCAAAGCGGACTTGCACGTAGTTACTGATATCTTTCTAATCAGTAGTTACAAGTGCATGGTTCCTTAATTTAGCTAAGTGCAATAATAATTGCCCTTAAGGTTGTAGTTAAGTCAACCTCCACGTTCCCATCACTGTAGGCACCCAAGACACTACATTCATCATCTACTGGAAAACTTAGCTTGGAAGAAATAATATAATGGAAATTACATATATATACACTCACATAAAAAGAAGAAAAAGGACAAGATTGAATAAATGCGATCTATGAATTTTCGAAATTAATTAATCAATATTGAAGTCGACTAGAACCATTCATAAAAGTGACATGAATGGTATGGTAGTCACATTTATTTCCTTTACTTGCCACCTATCCGAGTCTATCTGTTCAAACACACACCATTTACTCCCTCCATGTCTCTGTCTCGCCAAATTTCATACATATTGTATAATCCTCCATTCATATCACCATTTCACGGTTAGTTGTTTGGTGATTGTTGTATCGTTTCATCAATCACTGAGCTGACAAAATGATGTTCCCTCTTCGTATTAGCTAAGTTTGACACGTTATTACTTCTCCTATATTTTCTCTGCATATCCTCCATACTAAACTTGTTAATTAGTTGCAACAATGGAGATAGAGGCGGGAAGTAGTAGTTATAGTAGTTTCAACACTAGTGGCGGTAGCGGTGGCCGTGGAGGTGGAGGTGGCAGCAGCAGCGATAGCGTGAACCACGATAAGGCGGTTTCGTACGGTGAACATGGAAGAGGAACATCCTTGGTCTGGGAGGATCTAACAGTGGTGTTGCCAAATTTTGGAAATGGACCAACCAAGAGGTTGCTTCAAGGTCTTAATGGTTATGCTGAACCAGGTAGAATCATGGCTATCATGGGTCCTTCTGGTTCTGGAAAATCTACACTCCTTGACGCCCTAGCAGGTCCCTCTCTTACTCTTTACCTTATCGGTCTCTCTATTTAGCTAATATTCAAAGCACATCATAAAGATTTTCATGGTATGTGTTTTTTTTTTTATCCTTGTATGGACTAGGTTTTAGTAAAAGTCTCTCTTGTCTGTCCTTCTCAACAGTAATGAGTCCATTGTTTTTTCTTCTGGTCGACCAAACCAAAACTGGAAAATTACCCTAGGGTTTGTCGGGATTTGATCATTTACGTCCTTTGCATTTGAGTACTGATCTTTATACTATACATGGAAATTTTCTACTAAGCCAGCAATAATTACATGGGAGAGGAAAGAGTACATGTCGTCAGGTGACGAGTTTCATCATTATCAGAGAGGGAAAGCAGTAGAAACTATCTTCCTAATCAACGGGTTTAAGTACTTTATTATTATATTCTCAAAACTCGAGTCTAAAACATTCGAGGATTGTTAAGTTTACAATATGTAATATGAGCAAAACCATCGTTGACCTTCTTCTTCTTTTTTCCTCTTTAACATGAATTTTGTTTACATGTACATATCCTGTATGACACATCTAGCTTGCTGCAGGTCATCTCTTCATGTGATAAAATTTCAGAAGTTTATGCTATAATCTAAATTCTAATCAAGAATTTGGAAGCGGTAGTCGACCTTAATCCTATAAAATGTACCAAAAATTAACAAAACAGGTCTTGTTTAATGCTCTTGTAATGACTGACTCCTACTTAATGTTGCGAGTCATCAGAGTAATAAAAGTTGGGAAGACATGTTCTGGAGCCGATAAAAATGTATACTAATATAAACTAGAAAAGTTGAAAAGCATGTGCCAGTATGGTCCACTCCAGTTAATGCCTCGAGTTAACTGCCAACTACCTTGAAACTGAAAGGGATTGCCTGACCAGGTGGGTTTGGTCTTTGTTTGAAAAACGAAACCAATTTAAGTTGTTAGGAAATGCCAGTACGTAGTAGTCCCAACCTCTTTATCTTGGTTTTGTTAATGTAACATGGGTATAAGACACTGGTGGGATCGTGTATCGTGTATGTTAGTTGGCAATAAGTTCATGGCAGTACATACAGGCCTTGTCATGTTCAGCTCCTTTTGTCATAGATTTTTGTCCCAGTAAGGTCCGGAGTTATATGTTTAGAATAATCATAGTGTTAGTCGTAGAACTTGTCAAGTATCTTGACAAATTATTTTCGAAACTTTATTTTAAGATATAATGTCTGAAAAGATGTAACCACTAACCGAGTTCTGTTGGCAAAAAAGTATGCCTGTTGATGTTGTAAGTTTGTTCATGTGCTGTTTATCATTAATTTCACCCATGTTTTGGAAAGTATATCGAGTATGAACAAAGATCGTTGTGGAGAAAATATGTAATCGAAGCTCATAATCATTCTTCTACATGAGATAATGTGTATATCATGAATGAGTATGCCATGGCAATACTTTGATTGTCAAGTTTCAGCTTGAAATTAAGCAGGCTTTAAGAGATGATCATTTTTTCTCTTAAAATGTTGTCCCTTGGAATAATGTTGCTGAAAAGTTGCTTGAACTTGCCACAGGTAGACTCTCAAGAAATGTAATAATGACGGGGAATGTTCTGTTCAATGGGAAGAAGAGGAGGACAGACACTGGCGTTGTAAGTAATTTTCACCAACGTATATCGATTTTGTGTTCAACTAATCATGGAATTCAGTGTTTACATAAAACTGTATTAGTTTCACTTCGAATAACTTGTTCCTAGTCCACAGAACATCTTTTTTTTTTTTTTTGGTGTCTTTGCCCTTAAGTGAACACACCTAGCAATTTTATTATCAAGTGCAACCACAATATCAATGGGATACTAACAGGCATCTTTTAACAGCTGAATGATTTGTTAACATGAACAATGTATCTGAACCTTGACTTTCTGTCATGTCCAGAAAATTCTCATTTTTTAGCTTACAAAAAATTGTTGTCATTTGGTGTGTGACAAATTTCAGGCTTATGTGACACAAGAGGATGTACTGTTAGGAACTCTAACAGCTAGAGAGACCATCACTTACTCAGCGCACTTGAGGCTTCCGGGTACAATGTCCAAAGAGGAGATTGATGAAGTTGTGGAGGCAACGATTATTGAAATGGGGCTCCAAGATTGCGCGGATCGGTTGATTGGGAACTGGCATTTGAGGGGAATCAGTGGAGGAGAGAAGAAGAGACTGAGTGTTGCACTGGAAATTCTCACTAAGCCACGCCTGCTGTTTCTTGATGAACCTACCAGTGGACTTGACAGTGCCTCAGCCTTCTTTGTAGTTCAAACTCTTCGAAACATAGCTGGCGATGGAAGGACTGTGGTATCTTCAATTCACCAGCCAAGTAGTGAAGTGTTTGCTCTATTCCATGATCTTTTCTTGCTGTCCAGTGGTGAAACAGTTTATTTTGGCCAAGCTAAGAAGGCTGTAGAGGTACGAAACTACGAGAGCAGGTTTCTTGCTTGCTTGTCTAGTAATCTGTCATTTTTGCATCGAAACAACGAAAGAAACCATAAAACTCCGAACAAGGCCTATTGATCCTAACTTGTTAAAGGGTTGATCATTGCAGTTCTTTGCTGAAGCTGGATTTCCATGTCCAAGTAGAAGGAATCCTTCTGATCACTTCCTACGTTGTGTAAATTCAGATTTTGATGCTGTGACGGCCACATTGCAAGGGTCTCAGAGAATTCGTGTATGTACCAGTCATACATATCTCTACATGCTTAAACATTGTAGATGCCTTTACCAAATGTCAATTTAAATTTCCCCCGTTTTAATAATAGGATATCCCAAGAACAGCAGATCCTTTTATGAACATGGCAACAGCAGAGATCAAAGATAGGCTTGTTGAGAAATATAAGCGGTCGAATTATGCAAAGATGGCAAAAGCTAGGATAAAGGAAATATCATCCACTGTAAGTACCTCAAACTTTGGCATTTGCCTTATTTGTTCTTCTCTTCAATTGGTTAAAGAAGACATGTTTTTCAGGAAGGACTAGAACCTGAAACAAAACCTCGACGTCAAGCAAGCTGGTGGAAACAATTATCAATATTGACGAGGAGATCGTTTGTTAACATGTCAAGGGATTTTGGATATTACTGGGCAAGGATATTCATATACATTCTTGTCTCTATCTCTGTTGGTACAATCTACCTCAATGTTGGACATGGCTACTCTTCAGTCGTGGCCAGAATAGCATGCGGAGGATTTATTACAGGCTTCATGACGTTCATGTCCATCGGTGGCTTCCCATCTTTCATTGAAGAAATGAAGGTAACGATCTCATCTCAAAGAAAAGAAATAAAATAAAATAACAAATACCCTGTTGAGTATAACCATCAATAACACTATTCTTCTCCGTAAACAGATCTTCTATAGGGAAAAGCTTAATGGGTACTATGGAGTAACTGTGTATATACTATCCAACTACCTCTCTTCCTTCCCGTTCTTGGTTGCTATAGCACTTGTCACGGGGACTATATGTTTTAACATGGTCAAGTTCCGATCAGGATTCTCTTACTACGCCTTCTTCTGTCTCAACATCTTTGGCTGCATTTCTGTGATAGAGAGCCTGATGATGGTTATAGCTTCATTAGTGCCCAATTTCCTGATGGGACTTGTTACTGGGGCTGGAGTGATTGTAAGTTCAAAGCACTCGTATACAAACTTAATTTTTTTTCTAAATTATTAAATTTTACGTTGTCCATACGGATCTGTCCTGTGGGAGGTTTCATTAATTTTTGGTGGTTTTCATGCAGGGAATCATGATGATGACCTCTGGGTTCTTCAGATTGCTGCCTGATCTTCCGAAGCCATTCTGGCGCTACCCCATTTCATATATTAACTACGGAGCATGGGGAATTCAGGTAACTTATATAAAATTCATACATTTATCTTGCTTTCTGCAAAACAAAAAAAAAAAGTTTCTTTACTTTACTTTGTTAATGGGAGTGCAGGGTGGAGTGAAGAATGATTTTCTTGGCCTCGAGTTTGACCCTCTAGTACCTGGAGACCCGAGAATCAAAGGAGAATTTGTGATTACAAATACATTTGGAGTCTCACTACACCACTCAAAATGGTGGGACTTGGCTGCAATCTATCTCATTCTTGTAGGCTACAGACTCCTGTTCTTCGTAGTCCTCAAGTTCAAGGAGAGAGCTTCCCCAGTTGTGAAGGATCTTTATTCTAAGAGAACACTGCAAAAACTTGAAAAGAGGCCTTCATTTAGGAAGATACCATCAATTGTTTCCAATAGGCACCAACCACTTCGCTCACTGTCTTCTCAAGAGGGTCTTAATTCTCCACTACAGTAGCTGCAGTATCAAGTACTATATATATATATATATTCTTTGGAGCTCAAAGAAATACTGAAAATGCTGTAATGGTGACAACTTCAGCGGCTTCTGTAATTTATTAATTTATGTTCTTACTTATATACTAAACAGAAAAAGAGATACAAGCTCCTGTTGAAGTGTTTTCGAGACAGGGCTACGAGTTTGCATTCTGTCTTGATTGAAGATCAAGAATACTAAGGCTTGCCTGACATTTGCTTATTTATGTACAGTCTATTTTTTTTTGTGATTTTCCCCTTGGTTTGCTTCTTAAACGACTACTATGTATGCACTTTGTGAAGGAAGCTATGACATTGAAAAGTCACTGCCTAGCTTATAGAGGTAGATCCAACTCAACAGTTATGACATGCTATCAGAAATCCAGCTGCGTATACAGTGAGAGTTGAGCGTGGTTAAATTAAATGTTGGGAATTGTTTCTTTCTGTACGAACCCACTCAACTACATGGTGCGTAGGTCAGAGCTTGCTTTGCTTTAACCTCTGTTCATGGACGTCAAGTTGAAGACAATGCCAACAAATTTCTTGGTGATGCAGACCGGCATATGGACGCATTGAAGGTGGCTATGGCAATTGTTTGGTTTTTATATTTTACTCTGCGATCTCTGTCATCTTCAACCACCACCACTGTCATCTGCATGAATACCCCTTGCACACACACCATTACTTTATCTTGCAGCGACCCAACTGAACGTGTCTGTGTCTGATACAACAGTTTCAATTTATGTTGTTTAATCTTTGTCAGATGGAAATGGCATTTAGTAGCATACTTCAAAGTTGATAAGCAATTAATTTTATCTCTTACTATAGGTTAAAGACTTCCAACTTATAATTAAAGATAATTACTACTCGCCTTTAATTAATTATGAAGTTTAAACCCAGGATGAGTTTAATTGAGCTGATCGAATTAAGATAGCTGATAGTTGATTGTGAAAAGCTACTTTTATTAATTTTTTTAATCAAAAGCTGTTTGAGACTTGATCAACTGTCAGTAGCTGATAAAAGTTCTTTACCAAACAGATTATCAAAAGCTGATTAGGATAAATCAGGTATTAGCTTATTAGGATGATTTTGAGAGATATTTATAAATGACATTTAATTAAAAAAACACATATATTCAGAAGAACATACTATGATATAAAACTAATGTTGATTGGGTGAACAATGCATTTGGATAGTCAAAATGGTAATTTTATTAACCCTTACAAATAAACTTATTATATGAAATTGAGGATGGAACAACAACAACGAGATTTACAACAACAACAACATTCAGTAGAAATCTCGTTGCTTAAACATTTAGGCAAGTCTGTTGCATATCCAAGTATAAAAAAAAAATGTAAGTCTAAGTTCTGATACGTTTAAATGGTTCTTGGTGGTTAGTTAATTGGTTTCACAGTTATTACATAGAAATATTCTCTCTATGTGTATATTCTCTATCTTTTCTCTACTGTATTCTTTTTAGGGTCGGTCCTAAGCAAGGGTAGGAAGAGCAGCTCTTCATTAAGAGACTACTAATTATAAGTTATTTTACAATATATGAGTTTTCCAATTGAGCAAACATGCTTTCAAAGAGTTGTTCTTTTTTAAAGATTTTAAAGAGTTTATTTAAGGAGCAAACATCAATCTTAATATGGTAATAAAAATAACTTGGATTGTCATCATACATTCGAAAATTTCTTTTTGAGAGGTAAAATAACGTTGGAAGCAGGCATTTCAAAATAAATTTGCTCTTGTTAAATGTTAGCATTCACATTTTTTAATTAAAATTTAGTACGAGAAGGCCTTAAATTCAAGAATTTCACCTTGGCCTTGCCTTCATTAACATCGTTCCCATCTAGGAAAGAAATGCATCTCATTTATTTTCTCAAGTCTCATTTTTTTATTTTTTTTGCTTTGAATTTTAGATTTACTGTCACGCCCTGGAACTACCCCGAACACATGACAACTGCCGCATACCCGAGCGAATGACACTTCCGGCGCCCTTAACTTGAGTGTGCAAGGCTTAAAAGTACCGCCACGCTATACATTTCAAAACACAATTATAAAGATTTTGAAACAGTATAAATAAAATTACAAGTCCAAATTATTAATTTACAGGAATCTAGTCCAATGAGTTATTTAAAATTCAAAAATACAAAAACAAACAATAAGGTCTACCCACATTCGAAATTCCTCTAAAATATCAAACCGCACAATCTATTAGGAGCTTCAAGCTCTCATTTTAACTTGCATGATTGGAAATTGAATGGGGTGAGTACAAACAGTACTCAGTGAGCAAGAACATCATATGCTAACAAAAATAGACCTAGTCACATTCTAAGACGAAAACAAGGTAACCTAGTTACCTTTCTACTCATTAAAAAAAAACCATAGGCCCAGACTATGTTCGTATCGTACGGACATTGTAAAACTTGCATGCATATTTATGAACATCATGCAATTTCTTCTTTTCCTTTTTAAAACAAACTCTTCGGAAATCCAATTTCTGGGACATGCCAAAACTAACTGTGCACCATCCACTAGTCGGCCAAACTAATGTGCACACCTACCGAGGATAATTTTCATTGTAAATCATTTTAAAACATAATAGTCCCGCCTAAGTGCTGGTTTGACTTTCATCCGTGATGAGTCCGAATTACGGTCAACAAGAGCAATCATTTCCATCATGAAATATGACCTTGTCGGTGATCACACATCCTGTATGATCTCACCCGTGAGTCTCGTAGAGCATCTTACAGCTATGAGGACTCGACTTTCGTGCCACTTATTATGTGACACATTATGTAGTCTAGTTTCAATACCTAACATCCCAATGGTCATTGGTGATCTCACCCGTCAAATCAATAATACAAGGCATCATACCTTTCGCTCTCGGTCCAACCGAAAATCAATTTAAAGTCACTGGCTCACAGGCCACGACTCCAAGATGAAATCATGTTTATCAAAATCGTTATCATGCATCGTCAAAACATTTAATATAAACAGTGCACCCCAAGTGCATATATTTAAAACAGTTGATGCTTTATAAAAGAAATCATGCATTTCGATTTCATAGTAAATCATGCTTCGTATTTAAAAATATGTCATGCAAGTTCTAGATTGCCTTAGACCTATTTGAAACATATGGGTCCCTACGCACCTTGAGAGAGAGTCTACACTTCTGAGAATTCTCAAATCCACTATCCGCGCTCCGTGATCTAAGGCTCCCGAGCCTTTATACTTATAAGCATAAAATGCGCAATGTAAGCATACATTTTAAGAAGTCTAAACCATGGCATAACCATATTCATATACACTTATACATCACTTCATAAGTGTATAAACACAATATTACCATCTTTACGTTATAGGATTCATCCATTACACTTCTCATTTAGTCACTTTCCTCATTATTCACATACGCCTTCTTTGGCATTTCAAAGGCATGTTACCCTTTAAAATTCACACTTCTATAATTCAAAGCATAATCACACACATTTGTATCCACGCATATTCGACCATTACTTAACAATCCAAGCCAAAATTCAAGTTTAATCTAAGTAAACATGAAAGTCTTTTTCCAATTTACATCATTACAAACCTTAAATCCTAAACCAAATTCACTTAGACATTTTATCAAACACTTAATGTGCATGACTTTCAAGTCATTTTTAAAGGCTTAACTATAGTATGACATGCCTCCAAATTTCACAAATCAAACACTTCCAATTTTATAAAACATTCCAATACTCCATTAACTCAAATTCCTTTCATTTAAGTCATAATCTCCACAATTATACAAATCACAACATATCAAATTCCTTCACCTACAATTCGGCCCTACCTTATCCATCTTCAAAAGTTTCCATTTCCAACACCAATTTTCATTATACAAACATAATTAACACCATATAATTCATTTAAACTATCAATTACAACAAATAACCAAAAATTCACAAACTTTCACCAGTTAGAGGGCATTTTGGTTTTGGAATTAGGAACATATTCCATGCCTCATTTCATTCCTCCAAACCATGATTCATGCATAATCTAACATGGAGAACAACATACCCTAACACCAAACTCAAAATCAAAGTATAGAGAGAGATCAGACACAATTTACCTTAACTTTCCTTTAGTGATTTCTTGAAATCCTTTGAGAATTACTCAAATCTAATAGTAGATTTGAGTTCCTTGACCTCAAATTAGCTTAGAGAGCTTTGGTTTGGGTTTAAAAATAAAAAAGATGGGTGGGAGAAGATGAGGGTTTTATGTAACGCCCCCACACCCCCTGGACGGGAATGCGGGTGCGCTACTACGTATCAGACCCGAACACTCACTCTCAGAGTCTCACATCAATTTGCGGAAGCGTTA
>JANIMX020000263.1:1180696-1191567 GCA_024582655.2 Erythroxylum kunthianum | reverse complement strand
CTTTCATTTGCGTGGCTTGCCAGAATGTATATGTGATTCCCAAGCTCGTGCCCAAGAGACTCCGTATGCTTGTTACTTGAAAAGATTGTAACTTTATTTGGGGTTTGATTACTTGATTGGAGATGTGAAGTTTTGATATAGCTATTGTAGAACACACCCTCAAATTTCCTCTAGTTAACGGTTTTTTGCGGCACGATAGATTTGGTATGTTTCAAGCATGACAGGTGTATGGAACTAAAGAAAAATGTAGTGATTTTGTTTAGTGATATTTGGTTAGATAACATTCGTGATCTCACCGACTCAATATGTACATCTGACAATTTTGGAGCTTCTCCTTCCCCATTTGCGCATTAATTTTGGAGTTGCGCATTTAGTTACCTTTGCAAGTGCACATAATGGGCAACGATTAACGACATTGCTTCTAGTGTCTTCTCAAAATTAGTGTAGATGAACTCCTTTTTCGTTTTCCTCCCTTCCCTGTTACTGGACATTGCATTTCTTCTTTTCTCATTCAATGGGATATTATAAATCTAGTCATTATCACATAACTCTCAGAAATAACACTACGCTTTCTTTCAACAGGGTTCTTGTGGGGATGGAGATGCAACCTTTTCAGGCTCACAGCCTGAGAATGGATATAGGGGTTCACTTTCTCTAATTCACTCTGAGAAGGCAGTGCAGGAGCTTCTTCAACAGACTCCTATACAAGGAACTGATGACCATCTTATAGAGTTCTCAGAAGCTCTAAGAAGTATGCTCATGTCTAATTCTAGAATCTACGTATCCCATTCTTGAGAATGTCAACTAGAACCATAAATTTGATGTGCAATTTTCCATCTTAGCTGTTGCAAAGGCTTTAAGACGTGCTGCTGAGGGAAAGGCTTCTGCTCAAGCTGAGGCCGCTGAATGGAAACGTAGATATGAACTTGAGAGGGCACGAAATCAGCACCTGGAAAATAAAGGTTCTAAGACCATATGTATAAACAGTAGTTTCCTTTTCATGCACCGTTGGTATTTTTGACATCATTTGGCACATTGTAGTATGTCTGACATGGACATGAGCGTTAAAATTTTTTGGTTTATTACGTAGTGATCCACAGTTGTGGTATCTTTTGCTGTCCAGCTGGATTTCCTTATTCTATGTGCACGATAGTCTTTATTAGGGAGCCATGATGGCCAAATTGTCTTGGCTGTGTGACTATCTTAAGAATGAATCTGTACTTGCTATTCAGAAAGTCATTGCCTAGCAGTGGTAATTTTAGTTGAGATATATGCTCCTTTTTTCATGAAGTTTGTATGTTTGAACTATGGATGTCCTTCTAAAGAAGTTCTCTATTAAACAAGTCCATGGGTGGTGGCCCTGAGCTAAATGCTTCTCCTGAGTTATGGGGAAAACAATCACTTCGCTTCCATCTTTACATTTATGTTTTCCAGATTAAAACAAAAGAAAAAGGTGCCAGTATTTAGGAAAGTATTTGCATTGAGTTTTTACAGTGGAGGATACTTTGAGGACCTCCTGTCAATATCCATTTGTGGGACATATTCAATATTCTATAGTTGTACTGTCTTCCTCACTTAGTGCATATGATATCTTTTTCTTCATAGTCTATCTTTGTTGTGCTACTTATTTTGCAAGGTGCATATTGTGATAAATTTCCTGTGTTGGCGTTTGGTTATATGGATATGGAATCTGTTTCAGGTCAGTTTCTATAGAAGAATTTATCTTGGTTTCCTTCTTCTTTTTGTCCTTTGATGCTAATATTCTCTATACTTTTTTAAAAAAGTTTCACGAAGAACTGTGCTTAAGGTTGAAGCTAAACATGATTTCGTTAATTGACCCTTCTTTTGTAGGCTGAAAAATGAACCGTTGAGCTTTTAGAGAAGTGTCTGTATTTGTTAATTTTCAGTTTTTCCTTTTTAAAAGTTTCTAATGTAATATTTGTAGTACAAATTCATCTTTTCATTTCTGATATTGTTGCAATTTTTTTTCTGTCCAGCTCTTGGGCCTGAGGTTTGAAATTTAGATAGCTCATCAAATTTAATGTCATTTTTACTTGATTTTATAACTTCCTGTCTTCATACTCTTAAGTGACTTCTTCTTCATAACTCCATTCTGTTTTTTTGTTGGTCTAGGGTTAGGGGATCCTTGACTGATTGAAAACTTCAACTTCTTCAAATGTTTATTTACATTTTAGCTAAAATTTGATTTACATTCTAAAAGGTTGAATATCGAAGATGCTTTTTTGATATCATTCTGAATTTTAAGTTTCAGGAAATGTGCCCTTAGTTGGTATTTTCTCCCGCTCTCCATTCTTTGATTGGAACAAACCCTATTTTTGTTGCTTATACTACTTACCTGCTAATATTTTGACCTCATTAGACAGGAGATATATCTTTTTTCTTGTTTGGGAACATTTTTTCTCACGTCTTAGGCATATTAGGACTTTGTTTATACAGGTGATTAAATTTTGGGACTTTTTAGTTTGGTGAGCTTGCTTGAAATTCAGATTCAGTATCATTAGATTATGGATATTTTACTGTTAGGCAAACTAGATCTTTGAATTGCTTCAAACTTGGTGGACTCAGACTTCGCTATGTAATGCAATTGGAGTGATAAGATTAACGCTTCCATGTCTTATCTGCTGGGAAACTTGGGAAGAACAAAATAGGAGAGTTTTGGAAGGCATTTACTTTAACTTACGTGGACTTAAGTGGTGATATTGGTTCTTTTTTTTGAAGAAATGTGCATCTTCTTTTGAATGATGTGGCATAGTTTGGGGCACTTACTGAAGTTAAAGGTGTCCATCAATCTTACTAGTATGATGTCTAAATGGCACGTTTAGAAATTTTCTAGACATCAAATTTTCTGAGGTCATATAAAATCTTATGCAGTTGTTTTGAAGATGAGTCTTTGTGATGCCATGAAGATCTCGGATGGTGCTAGTGACATAAGCTAGGGGAGATGCTTGTATTGTTGTGAGGTCATTTAAGTTGATGTGTTTCTTGGTAATTTAGTATTACCTTTAGTTCCTCGTTTCAAAAGGTTGCTTTACTTAAGTAGTGAATGGGTGAAAGTTCACCATGTCTTTAGATGAGGGAGGGAGTGAGATCCGACCTATTTCCTTAGTGACTGCTGCCATTGGATTCACTCTAGCTGTATGACAATAGTTTTTTAGAGTTATACTGGGAGATTCATAGAGAAACTAATATATTTATCAACTTAGAATTTGAGAGTGAGTAGTGATCACCTACATTTGTTTTCTTTCAAACCCCTAATCTTCTCTCTCACCAATTTTAAGTGCAAAAGAGGCTTTAGCTTCTTGTAATTGATTTTGAGTTGAGTTTATAACTTGACTCCTAGTGGGGTCGAGGACCTAAAAGTGGAACATGTCCATTTATAGGCAATAAGGATTGGTGCATATAAGTATTTTGGAAGGGAATAAAACACATCAACAAAGCACGCAAGTAACATGAATATAATTTCATTGTGTGACTGGCAACTGTAAGAAATTTTTTTGGAATATGCTTTTTGAAGTATTAGTAGGTGGTTAGTGGCTCTTGTAAGATTCCTCTATCTGAGCTATTATGCGGAAGAAGGATAGTGATTCCGGAGTTATGCATGATCAATGATAGATATAAGCCTTTCAATTAACTAGCGGGCAAGATCAGAGATATATATCTATGTACGATAGGATAATGCATAGTTTTATTTGCGTGTGTGTAATGTGTTTTTATTTTTATTTTTTGCTGATCATCTTCAAAAGAAATATGATGGAAGGATTTTGATTCCTTGGCCATCTAAGCGCTTGACAGTGGTGGAACTTGAAATGTATTTGATGCATGAGGGATACTTTTTTAGTATTATTTCTTATGCTCTATAGAAAACACATGCTGTTTAGATTCATACTTTCTTGAGTCACATGATGGATCCAACTTGCTAATGCACAAAGGAGTACTTGGATCACCATAAATTGCAATTGTTACGTTTTGTGTCATTCTTGTAAAAGAGGGTGAGCTTTGGAACAATTGGTAAGGTCACTCCTTTGTGACCAGAAGGTCACTGGTTCGAGTCACGAAAACAACTTCTTTGTAAAATACAAAAGGGAAGGCTACGTATCATTAATGACCCTCCCCCGACTCTCACAAAGTGGGGAGCCTTGTGCACTGAAGTTTGCCCTTTATTTGTCATTCTAGTAAAAGATCTGTGTTTTTAACCATCTTTTTAATTAATTAATCTTTGTCAGTTTGTACTTCAGAATATTCATTTGGGATGTCAAATGGTGATTTTGTTGATGAGAAGAGTCACAACTCAACAAACAACCATGTTTTGGTGAATCAAGCCAACGAACAATGTGGATATTGTTGTACGAATGGAATCTGTTCCCATGAAATTCTTCATGATGGAACGAGTGAATCAAGTGGCCAGATGTTTCAGAGTAAGATGATGAGAAAGGTATCTCTTGCATGTGCTCCACTTGAATAGCTGCTAATTTGGCTTGTAGTACATTGTATATGATTAATCTAGATTAGATTCACATGATCTGGCATTACATGTTTGAACGTTACTTCATTTCTCTTGGTAACTTTTTCTCCCTTGTTCTTTATAGAAACTCACTGGTATTTGTGTTTTTATAGCAGAATACAAGTTGTTCCAGGAAGTTGGTCCTAGGAATCATAGAATGACTATAATATGTAGTTGAAATGATAGATTGAGAACGTATACATATTGTGACAAATTGGTAATGCGAGATGCCTAATTGAACTATCTCTCAAATGTTTGAGACAGGCGTCTTTTAAGCTTTCATGGTGGTGCAAAGGTGAAAACAGTGACCAGCACAAACATGATGTTGTCTCTTTTGAAAGAGGAAATATAACAACTGCAGGCCGCAGCAGCAATCAAGTACCTTTTCCTCTTTCTACATATAATGGTTCTATTTGCGTCAGGTTTTTGAATCACAACTTGGACATTATGAATCCAAAAATGAAATAATGATAGCTGGCTTTTATTGTTCACCATTTCAAGAGATTTTCATTTATTTGCTTTCAAATTGGAGTTTGTATAGAGGGTTCACCACTCTTCCATCTGATTGTTTTACCGTTTATCTTCTTTCAGATTTCTTTGAAATGGGAATCCAGTCCGCAGACTGTGCTTATTTTGACCAAACCAAATTCAACTTCTGTTCGAATTCTGTGTGTTGAAATGATCAGGTGTGAATACTGGGATTTCCTTGGTTTTCTATTCTGTTGTTTTGAAGCAATCTCATCCTTCATTTGTTATTGTCATTCTGTAAAAGTATGGCTGTCTGAAGTAGCCCTAAGAAATTCTAGTTATTGATGTTCATTTGCTGCAAGTATAATGCATTATAGTCATTAGAGAAGGGACACTGCATCGAACCAACTTAAAATTGTAGTTGGCAAGGTTAGATCACCTCCTGTCATGTGTGGGGAAGTAAATCCCATTTGCTTCGCAGCCAGCACTCAGGTGCATTAGGAATTTATGACCATGTGGACTCTTGTCAAGTGAATTGCTGCTCAATTTTACATATTACAAGCCCTTTTTCTTTCTGGAAAGGTCTATGGTATTGAAATCAATTTCATTTAAGTCAAAAATTGGAAGAAGAGTCCCCATTGCTGATCACAAACAATCACCCTTCAGAGAATTCTTTATTAGCACTTCCATCTTCTTGAAGGCTTAGAGCCAACTTCATATTCTCAATATGTAGAGGGCCTCAAGTGTTTAAAGCTGAAAGTGGGAATGCTGTTAGTATATACTGTCAAAGCTTTTGCTTTAGTCAATATTGAGTGGTTACAAATTCTGGTAGATGAAGTTGATGCTGATATACCATTCTATAAGATTGTCCACGCCATGGCTCTGTCTTCACTAAGAATTTTAGCTTGATAAATTAGAGGTTTTGGCTAGATGGTATCTTGATTAATGTGATTTCCTTGAAGCGTAGCTGTTAACAAACCTCTATATGTGGTCTCTCAACTTTGCATCTTACTCATATTTCATTCTCAAACTCGGAATAATTTGGTTGGAACGGTGACTTGTGTTTTACTTCTGTAAACCTGATTGCTCAATTCCATTCCCAGATGGTTAAAAGAGCATAGGCAGTTGAACATTTATGTGGAACCACGTGTGAAGGGTGAACTTCTAACAGAATCATCGTACTTCAACTTTGTAAAAACTTGGAAAGATGGTGAGCTTCAATAAGTTCATAGTTCTTATAGCTCTGAGAGATACTATTGGTTAACTGGCATAGAGGAAACAACTCCTTTTTATGGTTACAGCATTTTAACTCCATTCTTCTTTCACATCATTTCACTGCAGACCAAGAAGTTTCGCTCCTGCATACAAATGTTGACCTCGTGGTAACCCTTGGTGGAGATGGTACTGTCCTTTGGGTATGTATATGAATCTTGGGTTATTGACCTACACTCATCTTCATGTATAAATTACAAGTATTCAAACTTCATTCCATTTGCAGGCAGCATCAATGTTTAAAGGACCCGTTCCTCCTATTGTCCCATTTTCTTTAGGATCTCTTGGCTTCATGACACCATTCCGTATCCTTTTTGCAATATCTCAAATTTATCACAAAAATCCAGAAGCACGTAAATATTGGCGTGTTTTCATAGGATTATATTATCTTGCTCATACTGTTTTTTTTGGAAATTATCTTTTTCCATACTTGTTTCTTCATCATACCTGACTTGAAACTACCCTTTAACGTTTCTTTAGATAGTGAACACTACAGAGACTGCCTTGATTCAATTCTGAAGGGTCCAATCAGTATAACATTAAGAAACCGGTTGCAATGTCATGTTATAAGAGATGCTGCAAAAAATGAGTATGAAACTGAGGAGCCTATTCTGGTTTTGAATGAGGTAACAATAGACCGGGGGATATCATCCTTCCTAACAAATTTGGAATGTTACTGCGACAACTCCTTTGTCACTTGTGTGCAAGGAGATGGATTGATTTTATCTACAACATCTGGTAGTACTGCATATTCTTTGGCAGCTGGAGGATCAATGGTCCATCCACAGGTATTGTCATATAAGCCTTTGTTTAAAATATTCATGTATCGTTAGAAATCTTCTCCATGTGCACCTTCAAGGAAAGCTACTATATTTGGGAGTCGTTGGCACACATAAATTGTTGATTCCTCTCATAATGTTATTTAACTACATTTTATTAGTTTATTCTTGTGAATAGCAACATGCATAGAACAAAAGATGCTTAACAAGTCAATTTGTTAAAGATAAGAATGTAAAATTAGATTAGGGGTGTGCACAGTTCTGATACAGTAAATGAATTATGAAAGGAATAAGCATATGGCAATTGCTATTAAGATCAACCAGGGTCTCTTGCAACAATTACTAACTTCTTAGTGGCAAGCAAGTTATGAGTGTGTTTTGACTGATCGACTGCAAAATGGTTACTCCAAGTTGAAGACGTTGAAGCTGGCGATATAAACAAGGGGAGACTTGTTGATAACGTTTATGTTGCATAAATAAACTTGTCATGCTAAAGCAATTTGCATGCTACATAGAATTATTTTGATTAGATAGAGAATAGAGGCAATCCTATCCTCGTGGTGCATAACTAGTGTTGTTTTTGTTTTCTGCAATTGCAGGTACCGGGCATTCTCTTTACACCAATCTGTCCGCATTCCTTATCCTTTCGACCTCTGATATTACCTGAACATGTTACGATACGAGTGCAAATACCTTTCAACAGCAGGAGCACTGCTTGGGCGTCATTCGATGGCAAGGACAGGAAACAGTTAGAGGCAGGTGATGCATTAGTCTGCAGCATGGCACCCTGGCCTGTGCCTACTGCATGCCAAGTGGATTCTACAAGTGACTTTTTGCGCAGTATCCACGAGGGTCTTCACTGGAATCTTCGAAAGACCCAATCTTTCGATGGCCCTCGAGATCAATAACATTTTGTTGAAGTTATTTCCTCATCAAGGGACAAAGGCAATATCGTCAATATGTAAGATTTAATCAATGTGGAAGGGGTAGCATGTAACACTTCGGAGTGAAGCTCCATTGTGTATGCTACATACCTAATACTGTCTCTGTAGAATATGTAGGCATCAAATGAGTAGATAAAGCCCCCTTGGTATTCCATGTATAGTTGCAAGCTATGCCATTTACTTGCGTCCATTGCTGAAGCAGCTGCCCAGTTATTGGAGTCATCCAATCAGATGCATGTGTGCTCTGATGAACTATCCTGATTCTGATAACCTGACACACAAATGAGTGAAGATTCCTTCTTGTACTTTTGGAGAAGTTGCAAGATGAGCTATCATGAAGAACTGGCTACATAGGCCTCGGTTACTTTTGTCTCATCAATTAAGCATCTGACCGTTTTATTCGGGCAATCATTTTTTTTTTGAATAATAGGTAATATATTCAAAGAATAGATCAAAAGGTTACAAGAGAGTTCATCTCTCAACCTATGCTATTAGTAGAAGCAAAAAAACAACCACGTTGGACAGTAATCTGTTGTGCTACCACACACAAGTATATGCAGACAAGGGTGGTACTCGAGCAACTGTTAGTGGCTTCAGATTTTCCATTGCATGATCATATGACTGCTGAATCTGTGATCTTGATTGAAGCTGATAATGTGAGTTCTCAGTTGATCGAGTACAAGAATGAGCAGCTGCTGTGGAGAATTAGCAGAAGAGTGAAAAATTCTGTTGTTTCTTTCTCCCCAAAAGACCAACATGATGAAAGCAAGTGCACTGTGAATGATCAACAAATCTTCCCCATGTGTGAATCCTACATTTGAAGGCCAGCCATAGCATCAGAGCTGCTCTCGGGTTGAATTTTTTGAGTCAAATAGCTTTATGCCAATCTACTGGGGAGAGTTGGGGTTGACACTTTCATATTAGCTATTTTCCTTTTACATAAATCATATACTTAATACAAATATATTCATCAACTCTTCAGATTTACCAACCCATATGCATTAATAAGCATATTTATTTCCTTTCAGACGAATCATAGAAATAATAGAAATATGTCCTCCTTTAACAAGGATTAAATACTCGATGAGAATATTTGTTATTAATTTTCATGATTTGCCAACAATACTCCTTAATATTCTCTTGGATTTTACTCCTTTTTTAAGTCATGTTTTTGGTAGAAGGTAATAAGCTTGTATTAATGAAATAATAAGAACCATAACAAGGATATATAATCTTATTAGTTTCGATAACCTCAAGTGAATGAAAATTAACCTAATATAAGTTGCTTGTACGACTCTTCTATAGTTATTTCAACCCTAGGCTTAGTTATTTCAACCCTAAGTTTAGTTTCAAACAAAGAACAAACAATTAATAATAAAACTTGAGTCACCTACTGGACTATTGGTTCTAAGACTCGAAGGATTGGAAGATTGATTAAGGTTGTTTATCTTTGAGCATGGTGTTGGTCTAACAATGCCATGTACTGGAGAACAGATCTACCACCTCTGTGACAGATCATGTCTGTCTTTCTTCCACTCTTTTCCCCACCCATCTTCCTTCTTACGTGAAAAGAATTCTCTTTAACAAGATCAAGAACCTTGTTGTCCGAGGTTGCAATGTGAAGCACCGCCTCTTGCCGCCCCCGTCTCCTCCATTAAATTCACCTTCACCATTTTCTCGACCACCGTGCCATCTCTCCACCTCCTACACCCTTGCCCAAACCCCCATTGCAACATTGCTCTTACACCTTTGCGTACCGATCTAAAACAACGCAACCCCAGTTCTTTGTTTCTCCTTAAGCTCAAGTTAAAGCCCATCTTTTTCTTGTTCGTCACCGCAAAGATCTTAGCTTTCACTTGCCCACTCATGACCACCAGTTTACTACACTCTCACCAACATCTAGTCGCTTCATGTATGCGCAACAACCGAGAAGAGTCCCCTCACATTTCTCTGATCTCCTTGTTTCCTTTTCACTGCTCTACACACCCATGGCCTGCTCACACTCGCCCCCTGCCTCACCCCTACCTCACGATAACAGAGAGCAATTTCCTACCCTGCTGTCTGCTCTAGTGGCGAACCCACCCCTAACCCAACAGCCTAACCTCCCTACCCCTAAGCCGAGGAGCTTGAAACAAGTGGTGGGAGATGCGCCCGACACAAAACTTACTTATGTTCCTCCCTTGGAGATGGATGGAAAAATGGTTTTCTGCCCAGACATCACTATTCTGGAAGAAGGGGCACGGGCTTGGGAGGCTACATTAGTGGGGTTCTTCTTTGACAAGAGACCCCCATTTCCTGCCATTCAAAATTGGGCGCAGAAAACGTGGAGATCCAGAGGGTTGATAGATGTTCTTCTGACAGAGGAGAAGCTCTTACTGTTTACCTTTTCTACCATATCAAAAGCCAACCGAGTGATTGAAGAAGAGCCCTGGCATATGGAGAGCCAACCGGTGTTTTTACAAGCATGGAAACCTGGGATGAACCTTTTACGGATTCGAACACAACAAGTTCCAGTTTGGGTGAACTTCTATAATATCCCTTTAGAATACTGGACCACGCAAGGTTTGAGCTCCGTAGCGAGCTTTGTGGGGAAACCGCTCTGTATGGATGAGAACACGGCGAAGAGGAGCCGGGTGGGTTATGCCAGAATCTGTGTGAGTATCGACACGTCGAAAACTTTGATTGAACACATTCCTGTAATAAGATTAAATGATGAAGCCAAATTATGGGAAGACACTATTGAGTTATCATATACATGGCGGCCTCAGCCGAACAGACACAAGAATACTTGATAGCCCACCGGTAGGATATACCAAACTGGGTGGTACGAGGAGATCATGGGTCTTGAACTAAAGGTAGGCCAGACCATTGTTCCCACCTCTGGGT
>JANIMX020000263.1:837435-853146 GCA_024582655.2 Erythroxylum kunthianum | reverse complement strand
AAATTATTAATAACTTATAATAAGTTAATAAGTTAAAAATTATTAATAACTTATAATAATTTAACAAGCCATGGACTCATACTTTTTTGGACTTTCTCTAACAAGGACAATTAAGTCAAATACTTAAATTGGTATACAACATAACCCTCAACTAAACAAGTTTATATTGCATTACCTAATGTTGAACCAAACAACATTAAGTTATGTTTTAACTAACATAATTTGATTATGTAATTACCTAATAATCATATAATTATGGTAATATAATATTAGTCCAAACCAAACGTCCCTAAGAGAATTTGATTGGCACAAGAATTGATAACAATCCTGTTCCTGAGCCCACTAAATTTAACTGGGCTTTGCCTCAAGACGAGACGAGACCACTAAATTTAACTGGGCTTTGCCTCAAGACGAGACGAGACGAGACAGGACAGGACTCATGTCGCTTATAACAAGTTGACCTGTCTTCCGTTTATTTTTCAAAGATCCAAAATTGTTTGTTGTTGGTTGGCAGAGAACTGAAACATCATTTAGCTGAGCAGCAGTAAGGCTCAGACCGCAAGTTGACATTTTTCAATAAACCAACAATAGGATACCAAGAACTTTTATGTTTTCTGATTGATTACCACAAAACTGCAATCTTTTGAAAGAGACCATTGAGTTAAATAGACATCAAGTTGAATGCATTCACTGACTAATCTCACATAGTGAGTCTGGATTCACATGTAAAACAAATATGAAGAAATTTGTAGAGTTCCTTCTCTGATTTAGGAAAAGGGAAAAATATGGAAATCAGCATTTCCTGTTTCCTACAACCTACCTGCCACAGCTGTCTTGCTCTTGCCCCCATGACTAACCATTTACTTGCTTTTCCCATGCCATCTACAGTTGACTTGGATTAACATACCAGTGCTCCATTTATTAGTTACTGCAAAACTGTGAAACTTATATTACAATCACATCCATCAACACCAAACGTCTCATTAGGTAAACATGACATATATGCTACACTAAGCCAAAAACAGGATAAAAGTTAAGTAATCAGCACAGAACAGCCAGAGTATTTGCTTAACAAACTTGAGTTCCACTTGGACAGATTCAGAGACGAAAGCATACACTTACATAGTTCAAGCAACTGATGCTCCATTTTCAACTGCGTTTTATTCTGGCCGATGAAGGATAATTTCCTTTCCACTCTCATATTCAGCTGCCGCCACACTTGCCTTTTCCTGCTGGATTATGGAGTTTCCTTCGTCTTTGCACTGCAAATTAGGTAGACCTTTGTCAGACTCTTCATTAACAATTTCCAACTTGATGCTAATCTAATACCATCATTGTTTTTTCCTGGAGATAGCATCCACGGGCACTTCAATATTAATTTCTTCACTTACCGCCTTCTCTTTGACATCAGCTGCAGGAGTTACAGCAAGCTCGTTGCTTTTGGAGACCTTTCCAGCTTCTTTAGAAGCCAGTGGCTTCTTCTGCATGTCCTCAGCATTAACACACGAGGGAGAACCTCCAGATGTCAATGATACAGGATCATTTTCTTCACTTTTGCCAATCAAAATTGAAAAAGCCTTGTCATTTTCCTTTTCAAGATCAAATATCACGTCCTTTTTGACGTGGATGTCTCGGTACACATACTTCATGTTGACTTCATTGTGTTTCATATCTTCATCTATTCCTGTATGCACTTGCTCCTCATTATGGCTCACTTCCCTGTTCGGCAACTTTAACTCCCTGCTTATTTCAGCATCAGAACCAGATTTTGTCCTCAGATTTGCTGGTTTTGTAGCTGGTTTACTGGCACCTCTTCTTCTGATATATGTCAAAGCCACTACACTTTTACCACTCTTACTAATTCTGTCATCTAAACCAACAATTTTGCCTTCAGAATGGAATTCTAATCCACCAGTTTGTGCTTCTTTCACTGCAGTTACTTCTTTTGACATGTCTGCTGTGGATTCTGAACCATCATCTCCATTTCCTGGAACAACAAGAATGGATTCTTTTGCATCAAGGAGTTCATGACATAACAACTCCTCATCTAGTTCAGAATGTAAATCAACATCCATAAAAGCAACTGATTTACCTGATCTCATTTCAGCTGCCTTCACTTCAGTAGTCCACTTTCTGCCAAACACATCATTGACTGCTGTTTTCATCATTGTCTCTGAGCTCTCAGAGACATTTTCGGCATCATGACCAAAAGCTGATTCCTCTTGGACACACTCTCTACTGGCCAAATGATCTTCTGAAGCTGCAAATATCTTTTGAAACTTTGATTCAATCCTCAAATTAAAGCCCTCAGAGGGTAGAATCTCAAGTTCAAACCGCTCTTTACTCAATTCTAACTCTTCCTTGTCGCCATCTTCGTACAGAATGCTATGGTGCTTCTTCTTGTTGTCAAATGATTTAATTCTTCCAATGAACCATCTTCTTGACTCTGGCCAATAGACCTTTATTCTCTTGCCAACAATTCTAAACCAATCCCCCTCACCTAAATTTACTAATCGGAAAGCAGGTACCTCTTTTCTTGGACGACACCTTGACATGTTTTATCTGCAGATGACAAATATGATTGCATTATTTCAGCATCAGCACCCTTTTTGCGCTTCCATGGAGTTTCCATGCTGTCCTTGTTTTCTTTTGCGTCTTTTGCCTCCAATGGACTGCCTACCCCACGTATCTCAATTTCACTGCTAGGCCTAGTTTTCTTTTCTAAGGAGTTTTTTCCTTTGATCTTAGCCTTTTCAGATCTCAGTTCTAAATTCTCTTGGCCTTTCACATTCGTAGCTGTGCTTCCTGGCTGATTGATCTTTTTAGTGAACTTATCTCTCTTATACTTGCTAGTAGCAACCTTTCTTATCACTTGATCCTTTAAAGCAGCTAGTTTCATTTCATCATTCGTCTCAATGTCTTTCAGTTGGCATACATCATCTTTTCCCTTTTGGGTTGCAGAAACTGACCTCTTCTTGCTTTCTAACTTTGCCAAGATCTTATTCTCCATCACAAGGCTATTAGTTCTTGAGACTGAAAATCTTCAATACATTAGTTGCCAAGATATTTTCAATAAATCATACAACAAAAAATTTGAAGCCACAACCATGACATAAGTTCAGAGGTGGTTGCCCAAATTCAAAATGCATGGAACTTCTAACCTTCAAACTAGAACATGCCGCACATGTTTCCCCATTTGATTATTAAAATCAAATTCAGAAGAAAGTTGAAACCTCTACCCCCATGCATAATACAGAAACCAAATCAAACAGTAAATATATGTTAAGACTCTCAACTCCATGCCTTTGTATTTTCAGTTTGTAAATTCTCCTAAAAGACATAATTAAACTGCATCCTGTCACATTAGCAATTCAACAACACAACCACAGCCAATAATGCATGGAAGCAATTTAGAGAAGGTTTTGTGGGTGTTCAAGCCCTTCAGCTTGTTGCTTAGTGTTTATTATTCCTTTATATGCACAGTTACCAAGTCTTGCCAACTGTACTAGTGATGTTGATGAACAAACTAACGATTTCATTATCTGCGGAGCTCTTATTTAACATGAAATGTACTTGTACATGTTTACATTCAATAAATGGATTAGGTAGTTTCGCTTGGCCAAGACAGGAAAGAATCTGAGGATATGAAAACTTTCCATGCAATGTGTCACACAACCCTTCACAGTAGGCAGCAAAATCCCACTCACAAAATTCTCTTTCCAATCTCAGTTGATGTGCAGGAAGATGTTGAATGATAGACCTAGAAAATAGTCGACCGAAAGAAGTTGTAAACTTCTCACTGAAAGCAAACCCGCTGACTCACCAAAACACCTAGAACCCACCTATATCCATTAAGAAAAAAGGATTGGTAACTTTCAACTTAATGTAAGCACAAAACCTCTATATAACTTCAGAGAGTTATAGTCCCCAGTTTAGAGTGTCCTAGTAAGGCTGAAATGCAGACTAAGGGGAAAGCTAGATACCATTACAGCCAAACTAAGAACTAGAATTTAAATAACCACGAAATTCTATAGACATGAATGAATAAACTCTCAGCAATAATAAAGCTCATAAACGTTAAGGAGCCATAATTTAGAACTGAAAAAAACTTTCATAAAGTTGAGTTTTCCAGCCTGGATACCATCACATTCTGTTGAAAATATGATCAAAAGATTTGAGGGTGTTCAAGAGAAGAACCAAGGAAGAACAATAAACGAAGTCTAGACTATTGGAGCATACTTTGACATTGAAACCTAAGAAAAGGGAAAGTTCATGCCACACAAAGCACAGGAAACCCTTAAATTTGACATTTTTATGAAACAGTGCACGGAGTATATTTTTGCAAAAACTTGCTATATGAGATTTTTCTTTGACTAGTGCTTCAATAAATTGTGGCATGAAGAAATTTCAAGTCTTTCAGAATTGGGAGGGTTCCTCAACGCAAGTTTGAGTTTGTAAACCCGTAAACAGACGCCCTTGAAAGTTGAAATTACTTTAAAGAAGAAAAACCAGACAAAATTCAGGTTTCAAAAGAGTTCAACTTTTTAGTAAATTGGAATTGTACAAATCTACAGTGGCTAAGCTTGACAAGGAACAAGAGGAATTAGTAGGGGGGAAAAAGAACAAATTCCCAAATTGGGGTTTGAAGCATGCATAAAAAGTTAACACAACAAAATATGATAAGTAGAAACTTCCAAAATTGAACAAAAGGAACCTCCTTAAACAGTAATGTCAAGGAACCAGCCATTTCTTTTCTTCACAAGTTTGAAATTCACAAAAATATCCGACTAATCAACCGGGAAAAACAAATAATAACAAGATAATAACAGAACCTAGAAAGAAACATGAAAAAAACGACTCTTGATAATGTACAATCAACAAACAGTTCAAAATTGAACACCCCATATAGATGAATACTCAAACAAAGAAGAGAAATTGGAAATAGAGTAGGGCTCAGCAAGCAAACCTGAAATACAGACACTGAAAGTCACTCTATTTTTGCAAGAAACCAGAGAGTGAAGGACGCAAAACCCAAAAGAGATTCTCGCAGAGAGGGACCCGAAAAAAGCAGAGAACTATATAGTTCTTACTTAGACAAAAAAGGGACTTCCCAAGGAAACTACTTGGTCTCTACGAAACAGCAAGACAAAGGTTTCGAGAAAAGAGTGTCTTAATGAGCCTGGGTAAAACATGCATCCGTTTCAGTATTGTGTAATGTAGTGCTAGCCTTTACAGAGAGTGCAAGTGTGGAAGCTGTAGAGAATGGTAAGGCAAGCACGCCATGTCAGCTTCTCAAAGGGCGGGAAATATTCAAGGTCGTGACACATGGCTGCCATGATGTTAATGTTGCACCATATAGCTTGACTTTTCCCTTAAAGTTTACTAGGCCTTAGTTACTATGTTTCTATAAATGTGAGATACGGTCAAGAGGAAAATCTCATAATTCAAATCCATCTTTGAACGAAACATAATGCATTATGTTGAGACATTAATTGCAGATTAGGTTATGTTTATATCTGAGAAGAGAAAGGCAAGCACAAACTACTACACAAATTTGCAATGTGGCAGAAAATGTGGTTAGACGGCAAGAACATATGTCATAACTGTGGAAGGAATCAGAGCATGAACAATTTGTGAACTTTGGAATGGATTTCACTCAGAATATTGTTAAAGTAAGAACCTTTTTTTAAGTTAAAAGAACTTCATATGGTTTCACTAACCAAACTTTTATTAACTAGAGACGCCTGTCAAACCAAAAAGCAACCAATATCGAGAAACAGAGATGAATTAGAAACCACAACCAATTTCCGACAAAAATGGAGAAGAAAACAAAATGCTCCAGTTGAGTTCTACTAAATCCTGAAACTAAGCTACCAAATTTCCCACTCAAAAGGAAAAAGAATTCCTGAAACAAACATCAACTTTCCACAAAGAAACAACAAGCCCCAACATGGGTTGTGTGGCACGACTACCTGATTTCCCTCCCCCCTTCAGAAGCTGGAATTTAGAGATTAGAAACAGTTCGAAGAACGACAAAGTGAAACATTTTTACTCCCTAGTGATGCACTGGAACTAAGGGTTGACCTTTACCATCTATTTCCGGTAATCTTTATTACTTTCCTGCTTTTTCTAATCTTCTTGGTGAATTTTTCAGATTTGTTTGTCCTAACCCATTGTTTATTATCTTCCCACTCATAAACTGAGATTGGAAACAAAATTTGTATGTGGGATTTAGCTGACTAATGTTGGAGCTGGGTTATTTCATTGCATGGAATGATTACCTATCCTAGCATTTACTTTTTCCTGTGTTAGCAAAGTGAAATCTGCATAATGCAATCGTCCAATGCACACATATTCAACTACATTTCATTAATCACCTTGTAATTAAACATGAGGCTACTCCGCAGAAATATGAAAACTTTAGTTAGTTCATTATCACATCCCTAATAAAAATAGGCAAGTTTTGGCAGCTGTACAGATAAAAAATTAATAAATACCAAGTAATAAGATGAATTACTTAGGCACCCACAAAACATTCCCTAAATCAGTTTCAAGATCCAGCTCAAGTTTTGATGCCTAAGGTTTCTATTATGACACAGTGGTTATGATGTTGAATTGCTTTTGTAGGGTGTAGTTTAATTATCTTCGGAGGCGTCTAGAATTTACAGACTGAAAATTCAGAGATATGGAGTTGGGAAGCCTTTTTATATGATGACTATTTGATTTGGTTTATGCCCCATGTATGAAGATAAAAGTTTCAACCCCCTTCAAACTATGCTTTTAATATTCAAATGGGCTAGAAAATTGCAAGATGTGTCCTAGATTGGAGCTTGGAAGTTCCATCTATTTTGATCTTGAGTACTATCTTCTGAATTATCTCATAGTTTTTTTTCCAATTTATTCTTGTGTTATTTATTGAAAATATCTAGAAAATTAATTCATTAAAGGGTTTCAACGTCAAGAATTATAGATGGAGAATAGATTCTTGACAAATTTATACACAAGAGATCTGATTCTGCAACCAGACGGGAAATAATATTGTATTCTAACGGCAGGATATTGAGATGGATGATGACACAAAATTAACAGCTATGAAGAATCAAGTGTTAAGAAAGACAGCTATTAATGAGCCGAGAAAAAGGCAAAAATGTTTTCTTTTTTGGAACCAAAATCTAAAAAAGCACGGATGAAGGGCAAAAACTCTGCAGAAAAGAAAAGTGATTCTAGCACTGATATCAGATAAGTGAGGTATACAATACTGTGTGAGACAAAAGTTGCAGAAGAAAACAAGGAAAGCATGGAAACTCCATTGGAGCAGAGAAGGGGTGCAGATGCTGAAATAATGCAAATATATATTTCATCCTCTTATTCAAACTTTTCAAGGTTCCGTTGAAGAAAAGTAACCGCTTGCTGAGTAGTAAATTTGGGTGAGAGGGACTGGGCAGAGTTGTGGGCAAGAGAATGAAGGTTTAGTGTTTAGGGTCAAGAAGATGGTTTACAGGGAGAATTAGTCTGTTGACAACAACAAAATGCTCCATCATTATGAGTTGCTACATCATGAGCTTCTTGATGCAAAATAACCCGGGACAGTTGTTCTGGAAATGCAAATGATGGTCAAAATCAATTGCAGAGTTGTCTAAAGAGCAAATGGAACGTTTGAAGCCTGATATGTGGACTGGAACTCCATTCTAGAAACAAAACTATTGGTTTAGATGACAGCACCAGTAGCTGTGGGATAAGTAGAGCAATTTAGTGCAAAATTTTGTCAAGGCTAATCTGGTAAACTGTTGAGTAGTGCAAATTTTGGGAAAAAAATAGTTTCTGAACTGAAAAGGGTCATAACCCCATAATGAGGGGATTAAATTTCCAAATAGGGAAGTGAGTTGAAAATAGGAGCAACTTGATGCTGGATAATTTCCATGTTGAAGTTGTTGGACATGATCATTAGAAGCAGATTACAAGAATGAAGCACTTGTGGGTTGACTTAAAACAATGAAATGTCATTGAACTGCAAATTCAATATAACAGCAATGCTGATGATGGCAACATATTTCCTAAGTACGAACCGGTAATGCATAGCTGAAAATATTTAAATCGTAGCCTTTTTTATGATCAGAGGAAAATAATCCTATATAGGGAAAAGTGCTTTCTAAAGAAGTAAGAAGATGCATGGGGAGTTTTACCAAAGTGAGATGGACTGTCCCTGTTAGAAAACACAATGGGAGAAAGGCTGAAAGCAGCAAGAAGTTTGAAGCAATATAACTTGAAAGAAATGAGTAATAAGGTAAGTATTCTTGTCTCGAGCAATTTTGCACAAAATGAATATTTCAATTGTCATATGAGGCATTTGTTGGGTTCTTTGGTCTTCAAATGTTTACTTTTATTCATGTTAGATTTTCTTTAGGTGAAAACAACAAAGGGAATGACCCCATATTTCCTCCAACATGACCACTGGTTGGCTTTTGGTGCCACACCATCACTTACCTCTATCACACCACCCCTCATATTTTGTTTATGTATTATAGTTTCTGTAGTCAATTTTCTGTTTGTCAAGTAGTCTCAATAAACTCTCAAGTAGATCACACTGTAGCTACCTATTGTCCTTGCAACTTCTGAAATCTATGTTGGGAAATATATCAAACAATGATGAACTTTCAGGCAATGGAGTTGATCTCGAACTGCTTTAGACTTAATGGTTTTCACTGTTCAATGAAAACACTAAACTCACAATATTGATGCACTTGGCCTTTTTAGTATGTTGGTATTCTGATGTCATGGCAACACACCTTAATGTCAATCATAACCATACTGTGAGTTTAGACCATACAAGTAAATTACTGATATGGATATAATCAAGCTGGTGGATAAATACCTTCTGTGATTTGAGAAAGAACAATGAGATGTGTACCTGCAATGCTGACCTGCTTGTAGAAGCATATTGTGACAAGAGACTACAATTCCTTTTACTCTTTAACATTGAAGGATAAGGCATACCTGACTGTAATAAGATTGCTACAGTAATATTGTTAGATTCAGAAAAGGAGATAGGCTTGATTCCAATAGATCAAAATAAATGGTTCAAAGTTTTAGAAAGTTTAGTATGAATAGGAAATGTTACCTGATTCATCATTAAATGTATCAGACAATTAATCATGATAAAACTGTCATTCATCCCACAAGCATATGGCTGCACAACCACTGTATGTGATAGTTTTTGGGTCATCATATGTTATTTATTCACTGAAAAAGTATTCAGTTCACCTTGAAGCCTAAAACCTAAGTGCTAATTCTCATTCTTTGTTTCGTCACTTTCTTTTTCGTTGTTCTTTCTGTCCAGCCCTTCTGCTGTATGAAAGAAAGCATACCTCCATTTGATAAATAATGTTAGGTGTGAGACTAACCACCCTTATATTTCCTTTCTAAATATTTTTGGTGAATTTTAGGAAACAATATTTAAGAAATGACAGTGAAATATTGGCGAATGAGTGCCTGAAAGTTGAAACACTAGGTTGGTTCTCTCCTGTTGAAATTAATCTATGAAACATAAAAGGTAAGACTGTTGTTTCCTTAAAAGATGATGGTATTTCCATTTAGAAAACCAATTGAGAGACAAGTCTTTGAGCTGATATTTTATTTTGACCATAATAGACTGATAGGATCTTGAATAAAATCTAAAGCCTTATAGAAAGAACTGATAGTTTGCAGATCTCCTTGTAGGATCAAGATATATTACCGATCAATACCCTCTACGTAATCAGTTTGAAGACCCTGCAAGGAAGAAAGAGGCACAATCTAACAAGATAATAAAAACTTGAGGACAATCTACCAACACAATGGTCGAGATGAGTATGAAAAGGATGAAATTAGGAGTAATAGTCACGATAACAAATCAAGGCGTGAAGAACTGAAAAGAGAAGGGATGGTGAGAACATCATACCTTGTGGAGGCCCTTACAGGGATGTTTTGGGGCAGGAAGGGAGGGATGAGAAAGTGTACATAAATTCAAGATAAGTAACAACTTATCAATCTTGGTCAAAGATGGATAGCGAAAGTAACTGTCTCTGTACTAAAGTTGATGGTAGGTGAGTTTTTCTGGGTCCTTGTCAAAATTGGTAAGAATCTAACTCGTCAAATCTTTCATATCTAGCAGTTTTCTGCTCTGTCACACGTGTTCATTACATGCGCTATGTACATAGCTCGAGTAGCGGCACCATACATTTTCCGTTTAAGTTCACATCTTCCTTTTATAGCCATTTGCAGCTGTTTATAATCTTTTTTCACGTGGAATACGACTACATTACCTCATTTGTATCTCGTGAGCTACATGCATCCAAGGTTGCAAGCTGTGTCAGTTTAAATAGTTTGTCGCTTTTTAAGAACTCATGGCAATAAAAAACAAATATATTGTGTATATATGTAATATGTTTACTTGTTACAGCAGATTTGCATTTGTAGGCATGACTAGGTAGCACTTGTTAATGAAATTGTAGTACCAAGAATATGTTCAGAATTTATCTCAAAAGGTTATACCAACTTGTGTATATTGGCATTACCTATATGTTGTAGTGGACCTATTTGTGAGCTAATTAGATTACCCTTTTTGTACTCAGTTTCTAATGTTTTTTTGTTATAATGTTGGCATATACCATGTGTCAAGCTCATTGACTGTGTTAGCTATAATGACTTGCAAGTCTTTAATTGAAGATGATAAAGAACACACCAAATGGATGAATGAGTCAATATACGGTAAAAGGATTTACTATTCTCATCAAGGTTCACCTTCTGGAATGAATTAAGGGACTTGAATGCTTTATTAAATTTTTGTTATATTGATTGGAGCTGAAGTGAACCAAGAGCAATTTCACAAACATGTACACTATAAAGATCTTTGGGAAAAGAAAATTGTATTTGAAGGAAGTGCTACCTTACAGAAGTACTTAATACAAGTATGGCTTCAACATTCCTTTCTTTGTATATGTCTTGATGGATACACACATCCTTAGGCATTAAGGATTAGTGACAAAGTGATTGTTATTTGCATTGGACCTATGTGAAAATGCATTATAGGCTTTGTAAGTTAACTGATCAAAACACGTTGTTTCACTGGTCCTACTAAAGATCTTACTCTTCAGAGACTACTGGATAAGCTTAAGGAGTTCTCACTATGTTGTGTTTTCTTGAGATATTCCCGTGTTGTTCATGCTAATAGCTGCTTTTAGGGTAACTGATGTCAGGGGAAATGCAACATTGGCTGGTGTCTGTTGTAGTGGATGGAGGCTTGGAGCTTGGGCCACTTATTCTGATGCTATCTCTGAAGTTTTCTGGTTCTTGGTTATAATAAAATATACTTTTGTTTTGTTTCTGAACACCAAAAGAACAAGAAGATGGTGTGTTGAAGGTCGTCAAGTGGATATCTTTGAGGCCTGAAGTGAATGAATTTATGAGAACTTTTCTGTATTTTATGCTAGCTTATGGCTTTTTATTCCTTGAAATCTCTAACCAATGGCGAAACAGTTTCCACGTTGCAGAATCTATTGGTGCTCTTTCCAAGTGGGAGTAGACTCAGTTTACACCATACATACATCCAATTACCACGGAAAGGAAGTCAGCAAGCAAAGGAAAAAATGACAAACGCAAATTGCATTGTCTTAGTCCAAAAAGACTTCCCTTTTGTCCCTCCACACCAAACAAAGACAAGACAATAAAGATTACAAACGACAGATTTATGTTAACAGCAGTAGTTTTGAAGCAAATGAATCACAATTTAACATTCTCTCCATAGGAAATACAACTTTGGGCCTAAACTGATAAAATCTATTTACAAGCACATATTGACTTTCCTCTTCCGCTGCCATTCCCTCACAACCAACCATCAAATTCTAAACATATCAAGAACACCAAGGTCACTCTATTCCTACCTATCCCCAAAGTCCAAAGAGGTGGAAGTGAATAAATAAATCGAGTAAAAACCTCCAAAAAAAATGTTGAAATCAAGTTTCTTCAGCCAACTATTGTGATTTTGTCTGACTCTCAACTGGCTGCCTGCAACGAACCATCCCTCATTAACTTTAAGCTCAGACTGTTGAATCTTTCCCGTGAATATTGCCTGGAGGCCTTTCTCCAGTCTGTTCCAGCCTTCATCATCGCTGCAAACTCTTCATAACTAATTCGTCCATCCTGCAAGATTTGACAATGTGAAGTCAGCCTTCAATTAAATGATTTTAAATGAGGTTGGAACTATTAAGCATGCAAAGATCCAACATTCGTAAGAATTTCATATGAAAAGCACATTAAGAAAAAGGACTGGTCATGATCATCTGTAGCAGATTTGTTAGAAAGGAAGAAACCCACAAATAATTTAATTATTTTAAAAGTAATGTACACAAGTAGTCCAAAATATTGAGTATCAATCCAAGGAACAGAGAACAAAAATGGTGGCAATAACCTAATTATGGCTTAGCATGAAAATTTTGAAGGTCTTGTAATCATGTAAAGTAGCAGAATTAATTTTTAAGTAGCATCAACTGCAACTAAAAAATCAACTATGGTCAGAACACCAGATGAGTACCAAATCAATATCCAAAGATCCTTGACCTTATGCATGAGTAATACTAACCTTGTCTGTGTCTACATCTTGCATAATGGCATTAATAACATCCTCGCTACAGGTGTCAAATTCATCATTCAAGGCCTCTCGCAGCTCTTCAATCTCTAGGTAGCCACTCTGGTTTCGATCAAAAAAAGCAAACGCTTTATGTAGATGCTCGTCGTTGCCCATCTTTTTAAGGTGAACCGAAACAGCAACAAACTCTCCAAAATTGAGAGTTCCGTCACCGTTAGCATCAGCCTGTAGAAAGCATGAGAGGGTTAGTAAAATCACATATTCAAAGAAGATAAAAACCTGAAAGACATATTGGCACAAAAAACTGATCAATATTAAGGATAAAAACTTCAAGCTTTGAAGGAAATCCACCCTAGCTAAAGGCAAAAGGCATTCAAACCAGTTGAAATTCTGACCATAACAAGTTAATGCAGTGTCTTTCTATTAATCAATTTATCTGATAACAGATTCAAGGGACTACAGTGCTTTTAGAAGTAAAATGATGCTTACAGCTTCCATGAGGATTTGGAGATCCGCATCAGCAACCTGTTGACCAAGTTTCTGCAACCCATTTCTAAGTTCCTCAAGGTTAATCTTGCCTCTTTTTCCAATATCCATCATGTTAAAGGCCTCCTTTATGCCCGCCACTTCCTCTACAGACAAATGCTCAGCTATAACCTGGAAGGAAATGACTCCACATTTAGTCTCCAATCAGGAAGGAGAACAAGAGGAAAGTGACAATTAATAAGGATATAACATGCATTGACCATTCATTGTCATCTATCATCACCTCAATAAATACCAGAAAGACTTAACAAGCAAATTGAGTTATTACCCTAAGAGCTCTCTTTTTTAGTTTGTTCATCATTGAAAACTGTTTCAGCCTTGTTCTCACAGTCTCACCCAGTGGGACATTTGGAGCCTTCTTTGCATTTAGTAACCAAGGATGCTCTGCATGCAGAAGAAGAGTCAGGAGCACGGTCATACATAGGATAAGACATAATTAATGGCTAAAGAACACTACCAAGAACTTGCTGCGCTGTAAGCCTTAGTTTGGGATCAGGATTAAGCATTTTCTTCACCAGGTCCTTCGCATTGTCAGAAACTTTTGGCCAAGGGTCCCTCTTGAAATCAACAACAGAGCGGATTATTGCCTGTGCCACTCCTTGTTCAGTTTCTGCATAAACAAGAACATCAATTTCATGGAGTAAGAGGTGGAATTACAAGCATATTATCTGGTTCAGAAAGATCACCACCAAAAGAGTGTCAAACAATGTTTCAACAACATAGTTTAGCTTTACCATATTCTTTGTGTCACACACCAGTAATTAAACTAAAAGTATCAAACAAGAAAGAATAACCTGCCCAGAAAGGTGGGACTCCACAAAGGAGAATATAGAGAATAACTCCAGCACTCCAAACATCAACTTCTGGGCCATAATTGCGTTTTAGAACTTCAGGAGCCATATAGTAAGGACTTCCCACTATCTCATTGAATGTTTGACCTACAAAAAAAACAAGTCTTCAGGCACGAACAAAGTTGTGCAAAAAGCACTAAACTGGGACATGTAGAGTTCCCTAAAGCATTAAGAAAATACAAATATCAGGTTGACATATGTTTAAGCTCTGTCAATGATGTGATACCAGGTTTAAAGAAGACTGATAATCCAAAATCAATTGTCTTCAAGGGGGCCGTCTCCTTCTTATTTCCAAATAGAAAATTCTCTGGTTTAAGGTCACGATGCATCACTCCATGCTTATGGCATATCTACAATGCAAACAGATACAACAGTTAAGTAGATTATAATAGTAAAATAACTACCATTTGAATGTTCAATCATCTCACAATAGTACCCTATCAGAACTCATGTACGTATATGAATAGCCAAATGAACAATACAAAAACAAGACGTGAAAGAAATGAACCAAGATATCACATATAGAACAGAGGACATGAAAGCAAATTTGACCTAAGATAATGCACAACTTCTCAACAACAAGAAATGATAAAAATCTCCAACCTGAACAACTTCCACTATAGTCCGCATCACAGCAGCAGCTGCCCTTTCTGTGTAATGACCCCTAGCTACAATTCTATCAAACAACTCTCCTCCCTCACACAGTTCCATCACGATGTGTACAGCACTATCATCCTCATAGCTGGCCTTCAAAGTCACAATATTTGGATGCTTGGGCAGATGTTTCATTATCTCCACCTCCCTCCTGACATCCTCAATATCCACTGCAGTTCTGAGCTTCTTTTTAGAAATACACTTGCAGGCAAATTTTTCACCTGTGTTTATATCCGTACACAAATATGTAATCCCAAATTCGCCACGGCCAAGCTCACGGCCCAGATCATAGTGAGCCGAGAGATCACGGCCGTCCGGTTCTCTCAAGACCCAAAGCCTATCTGTATCAGATCCATTCCCTACCACAAAATCATCACCAAAGAAAGGATTTTGTTTGTTCTTCTTTTTGTTCTTCCCTCTAGCTTTTCTATCAGAGGGAGAATTGGGAGCAGGAGTTGCACAGCAATTGCCCATGCTCTTTCAGACCTTCAAGCTTCACCAGATCCCAAACAAAAAAAAAACCCCCCGTTAATACGAAGAAAACGAAATATCCCATTTAAATTCGAAGAATGCGATATCCAAATATCATTAACAGATGATTAATATAGGAAGACACAAAAAAAAGTTACCAACTTGTGAACAAAGAAAGCCCAGAAAACTCAACTTTACTAAGAAAAGGTCGATCTTTTCAGAAAAAGTACAAAAAACGATGGACTATATTAGAAATTGAAGAACAAATAAATACATCTGGAAAATGCATAAACAAGTGAAAGAGTAAGTCCATAAGCTGCAAAGAAAATCTTTTTGAGCTGAAAAGGGTGAAATCTTATGAACCTACCTGGAATTTCGATTAAGTTGTTGACCTGAGAGGATAAGCTGAGGCAGAGTCAGATGAGATTTGGATTGAATGCAAGAAATACCCAAAAAGAAAAGAAAAAAGAAAGGGGGAAAGATGAAAATGGATTGTGTGAACGAAGAAGAGACAATTGGAGAGAGTGTGAAAGAAACTTTAACAGAGTCTCTCTCTCTCTCTCTCTC
>JANIMX020000263.1:352627-366499 GCA_024582655.2 Erythroxylum kunthianum | reverse complement strand
ATATTCCCCATATGTGTTACACAAAATTCCTCGTGGAGGAATTGAACCCGAGTGACTGTAAGGGAGTTGTTCTGGCACAGCTTGTCCGATTGGTAAACTAGTTGATAGAGGTGGAATCATGTTCCATTGTTGCTCCTCGAGGTGGTTACCAAACTGCTCAACATGTGTTACTCCATAGCCCGTGATTGGAGACATAACTTGAACTGGCGTGGTTTCCTGTGTACCGAGGCCAATAGTCAAAATATTTGTCGCAATGTTAGGCATTCCCAACAATCCAATAGTTCCTGGTGGCCTTAATAATATCGAATTAGGCTGCAACGTATTCGGTTGTACCATGCTGAATGGTCCTACCTGAACTTGTTCCGTCTCACCACCAGTATGAGGAAAAATCGGCTATCCTGGATTAACCAAGGTAGCCGAATTTTTGGCAGAATTTTGCTTCATCTCTGCCAATTGCATCTCATTTCGCACCATGGATTGAACAATCTCAACCAGTTGTTTAGACATCTGGTACATAAGTTCATTAAGTTCTGAATCAATCTGATCCTTGACAAAAGTGGTAGTCACCGCCAACGACTGATCTGGTCATGATCCGTGTACTGTTGTTGAAGTTCCTATTTTCTAACTGGCAGATATATTATTAGAAACATGAGTATTGGATGGTCTTACTCCATCCTTTGCTTTCGATTTGTGGTTTCATGGTGCTTAGCTGCTTTTCAGAGCGCAAATGCATATGCTAATATTTCTTGTGACCAGGTAAGGCAAACTTCCAATGCGCTCGCCTATACTGGTCTCACCAGGAGTGCCAAATATGTTATCGCTAAAAACTGCAGATTAGTCGTAGTACTGGCTAAGATTGATAACAATGATTCTCAATTCAGTCGATAGAGTTAGGAGAAGAATTCTATCTCCTAACCTGTGGGTTCTCAAACTACTTCAAAGAGCGTCTGGTGTGGATGGCGATTGAGAGCTAAATTAACTACGAAAACTAAAAGCTGAAAGAAATTGAAGAAATATAAGCTTGATTGTATAAGTGTTGAGAGAGTCTTCTCATTGTATTTACACTTGGTATTTATAAGCTACAGTTTAGTTTACATTCAAGTATCGTATCTATACAGGTAACTATCTGATATGTGTAACAGTTTTACAAAACTTCAAACTCTAAGAGATCTTCAGGATATCTCGTTGTTTATCTTATCTTGAAAAATAATCGTTCTATGCAACAACTAATATAATGAAGTCCTCCTTCACACTTCTTCAAACAATTATTCGAGCGTATTATCAGGGATTTCGACTTATCCATTTTTGTTCAGTCGATATCTCCTTGCAATTGGTTGCCAAATCCTATATCGTTAGTCGATGTTTCCTTTCTATCGGCTATTACCCTGAAATGTTCACCTGGAATCCGATTCTACTACTTATCTCGACTCAATACCCCCATCGGCTATTCTACCTTAAAATCAGGTGTTAACACAAGTACACAGTCTATTGAAATCATATTGTGCAATTATATTAAGATGATATAATCTTTTGATTGTAAATGTCACTAACCCAGAAATAACAAGTCAGCAAAAGAATATGTATATAAGCACAATTTCTAAGAGCTCATGTAGACTTAAGATATAGTTTACATATGGGTAAAATTTTGACCTTCCTTGTTATTTTATAATTTGTTTTTGCTCACTATCATAAAATTGGTGTGTTTTGCTCACTATTAGCTTAGGAAGGAATAACTAAAGTTGCAGTCACCATTATATCATATGAGCGTCCATTTTACAGCAAAATGAAAGTATAGATTGAAGAGTTCCATCTAATAATAACTTTCATATAGTGTAGTTATTTATTACAGTAATGTACTTAATCTCCCTTTCTTTATATACAAAACCCTACTGATTTAGATCATTCTTCAACGGAGAGTTATTGTGCTTTGAATTTTTTAGATGGAGTCTTCTTTACCAGTTTCCTTTTGTTTTATTTGGATTTCATGGACTAAAAAAATAGTAGATAGTAGATAGTAGATAGATATCATAGGACAGATAACAAAGGCTAAAAGCTTGAAATACCAAAGAGTCTGGGTGCATTTCACATATTTTCTATTTGGTCAGAAGTTGGTTGTAAAACATACACTTTGAATTATTAATTTCTAACAATCATGCCCTATCATATTTACCGCTTCAAAAACTTAAGACTCCTTTTTTCTTCAATTAATGTTGCTTTTCCTTGAATTAATGATAATTTAACTTTATAGTTATAATGATGAGATACATCATTTATTATCATTTTAATATAAACTAAATTAGTATATCATATTAATAAATAATTATAAGCACTTATACATCAAACATTCTTCGTCTTTAACTGTACTTTTATAAATTTATTGATCTTCTAACTGTTATTTTTCTAAACAACGAATATAAAACACAATAGCTATTTTTAAACATGATCAAACTGAATTACTGAAACTTTGTTTCAAATAGTAGGTCTAGCATCACATGTGTAACTTTTGTTGTCATTAAATTAATTATTAAATAAAACTATACAAGTTTTAAATTCTAAGTCATATATATATATAATGGTTATAGCTTCAAGGTTTAATTACATTACATTTATATATAAATATGTATTACAATAAAAAGTAAGGACACAAATATAATTAATGCCTTCTAAGGTGTCTAGAACAAATATGAACTAATGAAGGTAGATATTATTTCTCTAGCTGGAGAAGAGAACAACTACTTTCATTTGTAAAAGCAATCATGCAAAACTTTTACTATATGAGGTCATGATTGGATATTAAAACTTTTGAATATGTAAATCCAATAAGGATTTATGAGAACTTAAGAATGAGGAAACTAGTTGATTGATGACAAATATTTATTCTTATAAATGGATAATTTCACCAACTATAGACATTCACTAAGGTTGGTCCTGAATCATTAAGCTTCCAAAAGGGTCCCAAGTTCCCAATGTTGTTAAATGTTGAGCTTGACATAAACGCAAGTGTCTGCTATTTCTGCTATCTTTCATTGCATGATAATGTAATTTAGAAACGTAATTTTCATACTATAAAATATTTCACCAAGTTCTTACGAGAATCACACTTCGTGCCAAACCCAACAGTTTCTTTTCTGATCTATTCTTCTAATGGTAATATTACCATCTTTTAGCTCGTCAATAAGCTAGAATAAAAATATCTGCCGTCTTCAACAAACTCATTGGTTGATTAAAATATAACCAGACGGTCATTTATTGAGTTCTATGGATGGGGCAGAATAATATAAACCTGAGTAAATTTCGTTTTCAGTTAAACTATGGAAGAAAGTCCAAAGCAAAACGTTCTATGGAAACCTTATTACAAGTTGAAGGCTTGAATACACACACACAATAAATTCAGTCTATTTTTTTTTTACAAAAAGACTGTTTCTGTGATTCGAGCCCGTGACCTTCCGGTCACAAAAGAACAACCTTACCAATTGCTCCAATGCTCGCCCTCAAGTTGAAGTCTTGAATACTGTTACAATAATGTGTATCTATAAACATTCACTTGTGAATTTCGTTTTTTCTTCAATTTAGCAGCCTCTTGGATTAATTTGCCCTTGCTCAAGAACCTGGTTAGTGATTGGTCCATGGGTCCCTGTGCTTCCAGGAGGCATGAGAAGGAATACCAAATTTGATAATATTAAAGGAGTATATCCAGAGTTCCTGGAAATAATTCCCATGCCAACTTTTTACTGATTAAAGGTGCACCTCCAAGCTGAAGAGTCCAAAAGTAGCATGAGCTTTTCTGGTGGTGAATTGCAATCTAATCCTCTTCGTCGTGAAATAGCAAACAAACATCAATAGCATATCCACATTCTCTGACAAGTGCCATTAAAGAACTTAAGTTTGTATATATCTTCTCAGAACTAGGGTGTGATGTATCTCCTGAAGCAAAAGAGTGAACCTGACCTCTAATGATGATCCAACTGATTCCAGGAGACTTTCTCATACCCTTTTCTTTCAGCCATGTTCTAATTAGTCTAACCTCTGACCAAAGACCTGCTGCAGCATATATATTAGATAGTAGCACGTAGTTCCCCACATTGGCGGGTTCTAATTCCACAAGCTTTTCAAAAATGACTGCAGCTAGGTTGGTGTTAGCACGAAGTCGACAAGCACTTAGCAGAGCCCTTAAAACTGATGCATCTGGTTCAATAGGCATAGAATTGATAAACTCCCATGCTTCATCCAAACAACCACCTCGACCAAGTAGATCCACCACACAACCATAATGTGCCATCTGGGGGGTGATCCTAAAATCTGAAACCATGGAATGAAAGATCTCTATACCCTTTTCTATTAAACCTGCATGGCGGCAGGCAGATAGCACAGACAAAAAAGATATCCGATTTGGTTGGAAACCATCTTCTAACATCTGTTTGAAGGCAAGAATAGCATCATAACTACAACCGTTTGTACCATAGCCAGTTATCATTGAATTCCATGAGATGATATTTCTCCTTTCCAAGGTTTTAAAGATATTTTCAGCGTTGTGCAGACTACCACATCTTGTGTACATTGTTATCAGAGCATTTTTGACGGACAAGTTGAAAGTAGAGGAAGAAAATCTCCGTGTTGCATAAGCATGCAAACATTGGCCTTGAGACAGATTAGCAAGATCTGTACAACATGACAGAATGTTTAAAACACTGACCAAGTTAGGTTCTACTTGTGAAATCATACGGCTGAAAAGTGAAAGAGCTTCATCAGTTCGGTTTTGCTCAATATAACTTGCAATCATCGCATTCCATGAGATCACATCTTTATTTGGACAGGTTTCAAACAGATCTCTAGCAGTCGCTTCATCACCACAATTCATGTACATATCTGTCAGTGCAGTGACCAATGATAAATTAAAATCAAAACCATGTTTTATTCCTAAACTGTGGATAGATCGCCCGGTACCTAGACAGCTTTCATCACCACAACTTGCAAGGAGTGCTATCATTGTATGAGAGTTTGGCTCAATTTCGGATTCTTGCATCATTTCGAAGAGTTCCCACGCCTGACTAATAAGATTGCTACTGGCAAGTGCTAAAATCATAGTGTTATATGAAATGATATCTAACTTATTAATCTGACCAAAAACCTTCTGTGCAACTTCGACACAATTAAGATCTGCATATATACGCAATAATGCATTTCCAAGAGCAACATCCATCTTCATCCAATACTTATACGCATGAGCATGCAAGCTTTTACACTTCATCAATCCATCATCTAACTCTGCGCATAAAGATAGCATAATCACAATAGTTCTCTCATCTATTCTCATTTCTGTTTGCATCCTAATAAATAAGCCAGTAGCTTCCTCATAACAACCATGTTCAATATATGAAGCTAACATGGAATTCCACAAGGCAACATCATGAATGGGGATATTATTAAATAGCTTAAACGCCAAATCTAAACTTCCACAATAACTATACAAATTCAGCAACGAATTCAATATGAACAAATCATTGCTGTAGCCAACCTTGATAGCTATTACATGAATTTGCATGCCCAGTTTAGGAAACCCAATTTCCCCACAGGTCTGAATGACAATCAATATGGTGACCAAATCAAACGTGACCCCATCCTTAAGCATCCAAACAAAAACCAACAATGCTTCCAACGGCCTCCCTGCTTCAAAATAACCGCTAATCATTGCATTCCAACTCAAGGAACTCTTAACAACCATTGAATGGAAGACAGAAGTCGAAACTGTAGCATCAATTTTGAAATAGAAGCCAATCAAGACAGTGCCCACATGTGGATACAAATCAAAGAACCCATTTCTCAAGCAATAACCATGAATTTCCTGTCCTAATCTCAGTTCTAAGACCCCTTCAGCTGCCTGAACCAACGCTACCAAAGTCCGCGAATTGGGTTTCCATCCTTCCCCTTGCATCCTTCTAAACAAAACAATTGTCTCCTCGTAACAATGGCAGCTCACGCACCCAGCTAACATGGCATTCCACGAGACCAAATCTCTCTCATTCATTTTATCAAACACCGTTCTACCTTGTTCAAAAAACCCACATTTGCAATAAAAATCAAGAATAGAGCTGCCAACACGGACTTCTTCAACCAAACCAGTACCCTCAAGACTGGAATGTACTCTCTTGCCAAACTCAACGTCATTTAACCTCCTGCAAGCCTTGAAAACAAGAGGCAGAGTGGCTTTATCAGGAGCTATGCCAAGAGATTCCATGTGAGCATACGCAGAAAGAATGGCAGAGTCATTTCCAAGTCTTGCTTGGTTTCTGAGAATGCTGTTCCAATCCCTTTTTGGGTTGCTTGTGATGTGAACTATAGGGGGTTTTGTGGGGTTTAATGATAGGATGGTATTCATGATCAAAGCCACAGCCTTTCATGGGAAAGAAGAGGATTGTGGAGTGGATAAAATGTTGAAGATAAAGTACCAGTGGCCTTGCATGGATGGAAATTACAAAAATAATTGTGTGTCAGGAAAACAAATTCAAAATGCCAGAGGTTCTTAATTTATTACTCAATAATTTTTTTCAATTTAATTAATAATTTTTTAAAATTTGTATAACTCTTAGCAAAATAATATCTTTATTAATTATTTATTGATGTATTATCACGTTAATATTTATATATGTCCTTGCATTTGATGAATTAAAATTGTTTTGAATTTAGTTATAAGAATTTTTAAAAATTAATTAGTAAATTGAATCTTTTAAAAAATTAAATATTTTTTTAAAATTAGGCACATTTAAATTTATTATTCTTTATAAAGATTGAAATTTTCTATATTTATTTTTATTATAATCTTAAAGTCACAAAATTTTAGTTTTATTGTTATATTTATGTTCAAAACTGAATTTTCATTATTGATTTTTTGATCTGACGGATTTGCATGGTTTAAGGTTTGATGAAGAAGCTGATAGTCATGCTTGTGAAGATTCTTGGTTGCTTTTGATATGGAAAGGTACAGAGCGGTCGCGTTGTGAAGATGTAAATTCAGTTAAACTTAAAACATAACCAAAATGATTTATTCATCCTCATTAAAAGCTAAGGACAAGCTGTTATGAGCGCCTAAGAAACTTCCAAGGTCCTGTCCCAGTACCAATCCTGTAAATGCAGAAGCATTGGATTAAGATTGATAAATAAGGAAAAGGGATTAAAACTTCACAGTAAAGTTTAGACTGACAGAAAAGCGGTCACTGACTGCTGAGAATTACCTCCAGAAGCCAACAAGTGCTCGAAGAGTCATGTATATGGTAAGTGCAATCCAGAGTCCTACGAACTTATGCGTTGAGGAGAGGAGCAACAAGCATAGGATGCTGACAATGGCCACCAGAACCTGGGGGACAACAGGTTTATGCTTAGTTTGGTTGGTAGAGAAAAAACCAGACATCAACCTAGTCCTTTTTACGTGCTCAAGTGTCTTAAAAGATTTTCCATTTTGCTCCAACTTTAAACCGATTCTCAAAATACAAGATGTTATATATATTCTCTACTCGAGTAAATCAATTTATCACTCACTACTTCGGAGAATCATATTGAGGAAAGTGAACTTCATTCATCATTTGGACGTTGGAATAAATGGGGGAAAAAGCTAGAGACTTGCCAGGGAGTAGGCAGAGTATGCGAAGTCAGATGCTCCAAAGTTGATGCCATCAAAAACAAAAGCCAATGAGTTGATGGGTTGAGTACCCGCAACAAACTGACAGGAGGAAAACAAGTGTTATTTCGAACATCAATTGAAAGTATGTAGATATATTAACATCTTGTTCGTAGAGAGGTACCGGAATGCCTATACCAATCAGGTTGAGAACGTTCACATCACTTGTGAAAATCTTTCCTCCTAACTTGAGCCCTACTCCAAGTACACAAGCCAGCATCAATCCCAAAAGCATTCCCCACTACAGTTTGTATCCGTAACCAATTGTTAGAAAGTTATTATATAGTATTTTCATAAGTCTTAAATTATGATGCAGCACCTGCAATACACGAGATGCTGTTGCTGCTGCCCTGTCATAGTCACCTTTGGCAAAAGCACTTGCAAGTAGTGCCTGAGAATGAAAATTATTTTTGGTTCAGCATAAAGGAGCAAAATGGAAATGAATCTTGAAGGAAAATCATCTCTGCCAATCCTAGATACAAGCATTCTTGAATGTCATTTCAGAGCTGAGAGCAAAATATTCTGAAATGTGATTTTGGAACTTTTATCAGAAAATTGTTGATTTCCTTCAAAATTTAGTCACACTGCTTACAATTTGTGGAACAGTTAATAGCATATTGTACCTATTATTTTGCTCCAGTTAAAAAAAATGAAAAGAAAAGAAAGGCTTTCATGGCTCTTCACATGATTAGCTGAGTATGACGGGGAATAAAAAAGAACTTTTATAGCTTTTGTTTTTTCTAGTTTGCAATGAGCAAATAGTGGAATTTCTAACCTGACCAGCAACAGCCAATCCATCAGCAAGGAGTGATGTGGTCAGCCAAACCTGCAAACAAACCTGAAAGGCAGCCATGGTTGTTGGACCTTGTCGTGCTGCTAACGATGCAGCAAAAGTCACACAGAAAGTTACGGCAACCACCCTCATAAGAAGTAGAAAGCCTGGAATGTGGACAAAAGAAATATGGGATTAATGTTTCTAAGCCTAATAGGGTAACATAAATTTGGAACTAATCATCCAGAAATGTATTTTAGCATCCTTCTCAACATAACGGGTAGAAATGCATTTTAGAGCCTCCTCACTTTTCTATTTCCTTTTTTGATGTTAGATACAAAGATTCAATAGTGATGTCAAGTTTTGCCTACATGTCAAGGGAAGATTTGAGGTATCAAAATTTAACAGAAACAATCAAATTGAAGTACCTACCTAAAGTGCAACAGTATTTTGAACCTGAGACTAGGAGAACGAGAAACTTCCATCCGGGAAAATGAATTCAGGTCACAAACAATTTAGATGTTATAGTTGAGCCTTTCCTAAACAGATAAGAATGCTTACCATTTTTCAGAAATTTACTAAATTGCAGATGTTTGATGCTCGGTGGCAAGAGATCAACTTTCTCCATTAATCTTCGTAAGAGTAGAATAGAAATCAGGTATCTATGATCACCAGAAATTTGAAGATAAGTACATGGAACATGAAAGTATTACTCCACAAAAGTAATTGTGTGCTGCTGTAAATAGATATTACTAGTATAACTTACTGGGATATAACATGGGCAATGGCTGCACCAGTAACGCCCAGATGGCAAACAAATATTAAAATGGGGTCCAAAATAATGTTTGTTACATCTCCAGCAACTAAAAATTAGATCAGACAATAACATAAATCAGAATAATTGGAAGCTTCAGGCCATTATTCAACATTGAGTTTATTGAACGTAAGGCATACCAGTGGCATAGAGAGGAGTCTTTGTATCCTTAAATCCACGGAAGACCCCCTGCATGGCCAAGGATAGGAGAACTGCTGGGGCACCAAGTGATCGTAATGTCAAATATTCATGTGCAGGTTTTAGCATGGGAGAGTCCTATCGAAATGAAAAGTAACCCAATATTACGATTGCTTTTAGATATAACTAAAAGAAGAGGTTAAGGGGTATACTAAAAGTTCTTATGCAAACAAAGTGTTACCGAGCTGATTCCCATGAAGTTCAATAGTGGTTTTGCTCCAGCTATTATGAATATAGCTTGAATGAGACCAAGGATAGCACCGATAAGCAATGCAGATGAGGCTGACGGGATATGCCTTTTGTTCTTCTTAATGGTTGCAATGCCAAAGCTGCTATCAGGTGATTTTGGATTGCATGCTACTTCATCAACACCTTATGGAAATCAATGAAACAAAGAATAGAGGTTATAATAGAAAACATTCAAAACACATGGTTTGTATGGACAGAAAAGAAGATTTGAATGTATATGAAACTCTTGTGAATATTCCAATAGATGTGGATTTTTCGAATAACAAGAAATTAAAAGGAGTGACGAAGCCTAGGTAGAGTACCATGTTTTGGTAGCAACTCCTTGCTTTCACTGCTTCCAATTGAACCTGCTTCCAAAGATTCATTATCTTGTGCTTCAGAGCTCACTTCTCCAATGGCATCTTCTTCAGCAACAAAAGAAGTCGTCACACTCACAAGGGGAAATATTGCTATTCTTGACACTTGATTGAAAAGTGCGATTGAAACTCCCACTGCAGCGAGTTCTAAAGGACCTGAAATGAATTATGAACAATTGTGTTAGTGAATATACCTAACCAAAGAACCAAGCCTAGCATCCCCTGACCCAAAAAGGAAAAAGAGTAACAGAGTCTATGGTTCTTTTTAGCATAGTAGAACTTCTAGCATGGCAGAATTTAGGGAACTACTTAAACAATATTGCAACACAAACAATGAACAGTTTACTGTATTAACAAATAGTATCTCATTAAATATGCATGAAGGCGTATTCTTGGAAGAGTATCTAGAGCCAACAGATTAGCAAAGAAACACTGAAAATTTTGACAAGTAGAATCGCTTGCGTACTAGGCATTGAGAATGAAAACGAACTCTGTGGATTAGCCAATTGTTTTTGGTTCTGGAGTAGGTCATAAAAATTCCTCTTCAACCATTGCAATTATGGAATATTTTAAGACAAGAAATCTAAAATAGAGCCTAAGAAGGAGCAAGCTAAAAATGAAGACATAATGCTATAAGGAAAATACCTATTTGGCCGATAAATGCTGTATCAACAAGCGAGGCAATAGGATCTGCGGTCAAAGCCAAAGCTGCAGGGAAAGCTATTCGTGCTATATCTAACCCAAGTTCATCCAATTTAAAGATAAGTCTGGCCGCAACAGAAGACTCACACATTAGAAATCAGAACTCTCTTGACATAAGAAATGGTTCAAATCATAATTTCTAAACACAAAACAACTATCATCCGAAGAAGCAAAAGCAAATGTTGGTTTAATGATGATTCTCAATTTCATGTTGGTTTTATTAAGAAACTGAAAAGCAGAATCCTTTCAACATACCTGAGATCTTTAAAGAAAATGCAAATTGGTATTCTCGCATTTTCCTTGTATGGACTATGAGTACCTTTCTCATCCATCTATTCAATAGGCAATCAACTTGGTGTTGTAAGAAAATGGTAGAATCTGGGATTCTATATGTTCATGGAAAGCAGATCAAGACAGCCTTCTGCACAGGAAGTTTAATTTCTTTGCTCCACAACCTGCAAAATTATCATTTACTTAGTTTCCTATCATTTTGTGAAACAAACAAAGCACAATATCACTATTGGGTGCGACAAGAAATTGTCAGGAAATTCATCTACCACAAGTCTCAATTAGAAGTTGTCCATAGATTAATCTTTCTTTACAATAAGACGTTAATTCCTGATATTATGTCAATCAAATGCTAGCACTAAGTGGTGCAGAAAACCAGGTTAAGGAAATCAGCAAAACAAATTCATCAATTTTTGCTCTGTAACTTCAGACTCCGATAGCTTAACTACCTAATTTACTAAAAGAAATCAGAGAGCAAAGAACTGTCAAGGTATATCTTATTAATCACGGAGCTGCAATCAAATCAAAGCACAACCATAGTACTCCTGGGGAATTAAGAACGTAAAACAACCTCTAAACTCAATGGTGTGGCTGTCTATCAATAAATTAGCTTGATATGGAATAAAGGGGCAGTGATCAAAATCTGAAAGTTCCATCCGATTACAGAGAATAGTCATATTTCTCAATCCAAATGAAAATTAGCATCGATAAGAACAACAGGAAATTTCCTTCACAAGACTATGTATACCTGACTTTTGTCAGCTTTGAAACCTCTTAACAGAACCAAAAATTCAATATTTTGAACAACCTAAAAAAGAAAAAGACACTAGGAGACATTAATTCCACTCCCAAACCTGAACGCAACTAAAACAAGTCCCCCAAATTCAACAGAAGAAAATGACTGTTTCTGTCATTTTCAGAAAGATATCATTTTCTTTAGTTTATCGACTCAAATTCCAGAAAGCTGAAGACAACTACATTTGCAAGGCTTTGGAGAACCCACCTTTCTAATTTCCAGAAACAAACTAAGCAAAACTCTGAAACTAAAACATGTAAATTTAAGGAATTCCAAACAATCATCTATGTAAGGCACTCACCTAACTCGATAACTTCAGAAGAAAAGGAAAGGATTCATAGACACCTGAACAGAGCAAAGAACATTCCAAACTCTCCAACAGTAACTGGTGGGGTGGCGTTAATGCACTCTCGTTAGCATCGTACGGCATTTTGTGACCAGAAGTTGGCCACCATTTTATAGAATAACCACATTGGTGGGTTCCATTGTTGTATTCCATGATAAAGTAGGAGACCAAGTGTCAATATCAGACTCAAACCACACCATCCATTTGCACGAAAATCTTCAACCGTGTCAGCACTCAGCATACAAAAGGATGCCATGTGTCTGTCGCTTTCGGACAAGTAATCCCGAAAGAAAACCAAACGCTATCTGGCTTGATAACCGTTAGAAACGTAAAAATATTTTGGAAATTGGTGTATTCAATCGCTTCTTTACTGCTTCCCTCTAGTTCAGCACCCGGATTTCCTTGATTTCAAAGAACAGAAAGTTTGTAGGTATTATCAAACAAGAACCTAAGTTGGGCAGCTTCTTTTTGTTAGTTTCACTAATTTGGAAAGTCCTTTGATACGGAAAATGACAAAAGTTTCCAACTTCTTATCATTGTTTATAGTCTTGGCACAACTGAATCAAATACGGACTACAGTCCGTAATCCTGAGACAACGACTGCCAAGTGAGATGTGATTGGTAAAGATCAAAATGAATGAACAATCACTTTCACATTTCACATTTCAACTTTCAACTCAACCCCAACTCTTGTGGATTCAAGACTCTGTTAGTTAGTTGAACTCGATACAAGAAAGAAGCATAATTTGGCGTCAGAAACCACAATCAGGTAACATCACTTAGGACATTGATATGAGAATCCCTGAGGAGAATTATAAAAAAAATTGCTCATACCTGTGAAGCATGAAACCATTAGTGGCGATAGTGGCATGGCATAAAAGCCATATAAAAAAAGGTGGAAAGTATTAATTTCTGATCATACGTTATCTTTTAATAGTGTTCAACAGTACTTTTCTGTGTGTTCCATTTCTAACACTTTCTAAACGGAAAAAAAAAAAGAATACAAGGATGGGAAAGGGTTTCCATGTTCAGACAAAACGTATTTTATGTTTGATGGCAAGTGTATAAACTATGAAGTTAGTTCTTTGCAACACACAGTGGTGGTCTTGACTCTTGAGAGACTTATTGTGAAGAAAGCGACAAATGTATGAGTACAATTCCTTTGAAACATAGTAAGATTCCATAATCCAAGTTGATCACCATCCTGTCTTATACGATTGATCTTCAGCTGACTACAAAAGGAATAATGGAGATGTATTATAAACTGTGCTGGGCATAAGATTCCCAGTTTATATTCTACTGTGGCTCATGGCACGTAGTAAAGGTTTATGTTATTCTAATTTATTCACTGACTAGGATTCCATTACTGCATAATAAAGGCTCACAGGAAAGATACGTACTTATCTTACTAGAATCTAGTAATATACTTATCATCTTAACATCAAGAGGCTAAAGACATGAAAAAGCCAAAGAATGCTTCTGCTCTGCTGCTTCATAATAATTCAAGGTATAATAAAATTCTGTTTTAGACACTGAAAATTGAAGGCTGCAATGCAAGTACTAGACTAGAGTCTAGACCTGACATGACTGACAATAATATCCCAGGCAAAGTTATGAATCTCGTACCGGTACCGGTTTCGGATTGGGCTCTGGAACGGTACTGTATCGGTTTCGGTCAA
>JANIMX020000263.1:248131-259657 GCA_024582655.2 Erythroxylum kunthianum | reverse complement strand
TGAACGTAATACTTTAATACCTGAAGAAAATTGTGATTCAATAAGAGCAATAAAGTTCTGAAACACTGAGAACATATAGGCCTTAGATCGAAGGAAATACACCGAAGTAAAATGACTATAATCGTTGATGAAAGTCACAAAATACTTATACTGAGCATGCGAAATGATTGGACTAATATCCAAACATCAGAATGAATGATTTCAAAACATTTGGTAGCACGGTTGCCATGTTTAAGAAAAGGTAAAATCTTTCTTTTGCCCAGTTTACAAGTAGTACAATCTAAACACAAATTTAGAGAGGAAATTGATCTTTATTCCCCAAATGACCATGTTTTATTAAATGTTGCAAAACTACAGGATTTGGATGGCCTAATCTTTTATGTCATATTTCACTTGCATTATCTACTATAGTACAGGTCAAAGACATTAAATTAGGAATAGAAAATTTGAGAGAAAATAAATGTCCCACTTTAGGGCCCTTCTCAATCACTTTCCCTGATACCTAATCCTACACAATACAACCATCACGAGAAAAATTAACATTACAATTAGTATCCACCAATTGACCGATAGAAATCAAATTCATCAACAACCCTGGTGACACAAAAACATTACTGAAACCATGTCCTAGATTACCAATAGCAGTAATAGGAAGCATACTTCTATTAACAATTTGGATGTGTTGAGCACCCTCATACTTACGAATATCATGTAATATATATGTGTTACCATTCATGTGGTTTGAGGCCCCCGAATCACAAACCAAGAAGGTGTGATTTTGAGATCCTTACCTTGAAGTCTAAGATCAGAAAAAGCTAAAATAATCATTTATTGTACCATCTCAGGTGTCACTGCAGGTTGATTAACATTAGCTGATCCTGTCGATGTGATTGCATCATTTTGTGAAAGATCTTATGCCCTTTGTGAGGTTTGAAGAGCTACATGAAATGCCTGTGTCTGCTTGTTTTGAGGTCGTATTGCACATTCTTTAATGATATGGCCATTCTTTTTGCAATAATTACAGAATTTCTTGCTACAATTTCGTGTAATATGCCCAAATTCCTTACAACTGTAGCATTGAATTTGTGATTGGTTTCTTCCTTTTCCCTGAGAGGCATAAGCCACATTAACCACCTCGAAATGAATCTTATCTTCTTTCATTCCAAGTTGAGTGGCCAGTCGCTACTCCTCTCTTAATAGTTCACCAAGACAAACATCCAATGTAGGGACGGGATCACGATTTAACAAACCTACCTGTGTAGTCTCAAAATTTGATCTCAACTTCATCAAAATTTGATCTCTTTGACTTGTTGCGTGTACATCTTGAAGTGCACCTAGTGCTTCTTTAGGAACCTTGGCATAAACAATGCCCGAATACTCTCTCTATAAATTAAGAAACCCACCATAAAATTGTTCAATGGACATATTACCTTTGTTGTAGTTTGCGATCTCCAACTCCAACTAAAACCTTTGAGCATTGTTATCATGATTATAGATACGCTTAAGATATTCCCACATCTCTTTAGTCGTTGTGAAAGAACGAAGATTATTCACCATATGAGGCTCAATAGAACTCAACAGCCAAGCTACAATTCTTACATCTTTGCCTTCCTATTGATCAAGATCCGTTCTGTTTGTAGGAGCTATACTCATGCCATCTATACGGCTCCACAACCCTTTCCCTTTCACATACATCTTAAATTGAAACTTCCAAGCCAAGTAATTTTTTTTCCATTAAAACACATAATATTGTTTTTGTCTTCTTTGGACATCATAAAACTATAGAAAGAATTCAAGCAATTCGCATTCTACAAAATTACCTTCAAAATCCAAAACAGAAAGCAACAAAATATCCTTCTAAAATCCTCCAAGAAAGCTTACTACCAAGAGCTAAAGATTAAAAAAAAAAAGCGAAACCCAAAAATATGAAACCAAGAGACTATGAGACCTAACAAAATAGATTTGGTTTAAAAAAAAAACTATGATACCATGTCAATTTTTTGTCTAAATACTTTACTTGTCTTGAGATATTTGAATATATAGCAACCATACAACATGATCATCTGCTAATTACAATGAGACTTTCTCTCAATTCCACTAATTACTATCAAGATATTTTCTCAATCTTCTAAAATTGAAAAGCTAAATATACAAGTAGCAAATCTGTCAATTACTATTAACACTATTTTTTATATACATTTTTTATGCTTTATTATTATTTATTTGAAGAAACACATAATAAAATTTCTCTTTCTTTTTCTTTTGGCAACAACATGATTGGTCATTACTTAAAAAAAAAACATGGTTGGTTTTTTTAACCTCAAATCCTTTTTCAAGAATCCTACTAGTTTTCAAATGTACTCCTCCCATAATAACTTGAATTAGGTTTTATTGCTTAAATCAAACAAGATGGACAAAGCATGAAGCTTTTAAGCAAAAAAGATGAAAATTAATAAAAAACAAATGCAATTGGAGTTGGATGAAATTATGTTTTAGGGTTTTAATTGTTGAAAATTAATTAATTAATAATTTAAAATAAGAAATTAATATTTATTTAAGCGTTATCGGCACACTCAAATAGTCCAACTTAACAAGGAGTGTAACATTTATTTGATGGAGTATAATATTTGAGCCAAATTATTTTATTTTAAAAATTCCAAATTACTTTATTTTAACTATATTTTTTGCCAAATGTTAAAGAAATAAATTCGACCTTTCCTAAAAATAATAATAATTTAACTTTCAAAATTATTCCAGTCAATTATTTAGGAGTGTAAATGATTAGTTTTAACTCTTTTAATCGACGACGGCCACTTTCCATGTTATTAGTTATTATGGTTGGTTTAGCCACTGCACTAGAAGAGGATAAACCTCTCACTTAAGCCTCCCAAAATTCACCCTTTCCATCTCCAAAGCAGAGAACTGAAGCTCGTAACCCCACCTGGGATTTGGAAGACATCAAACAGAAGATGATAGCCTCCTCCAAGCTATTCTACGCCAACCCTTTTCCTCCATTGCTCTTCTGTACACTTCCCAAACTTCCCCTTCCATTTCTGTCCTCTCCCCTTCATTCCTCACTCTGCCCTGCAACAACTCCTACCATTTCCATATATGTCACAGCGCCATCTTCCCGTACCCTCCACAAGTTGCCTTCTCTTAAGAACTCTGGTAGGAGTAACGTTGAGGAATTTGAAGAAGACGACGAAGATGATGTCGTAGAAGAAGAGGAAGAGATTGATGAATTCCATTATGAGACTGAAGATGACGAGGTTGATATAGAAGCACTCGAAGAGGAAGCTGTACATGTTGTCACAGAGTTTTCTTCCTCCTTGTCTCGCCAATTGAGACTCGGTTTGCTCTTTCTATTCCCTTTTTCCCCTTTGAATTCTATGTAATATATGCTTTGATGTTCTTTTAAAGCTCAGACTGCTTACCATGGAAACATGGCCTTTCTAAGATTTTGACAGAAGTTTTGCCCCCGTAAAAGTTCGAAACTTATTTGTTACTCGGTGTGAAGTGTCAAGTTGGCCTTTCTCTTGTCGTATGATCTGAATTACATCTCAGAATTTGTTGCCAACTGATTGCAGAGGATGAAACCGACGACCCAAAGGAATATAGAAGGCAGAAGAGGCAAAAAGTTACGACTAGAAATGTTAGCACTTGTTCTTAATGGACTCCACTTACTAGAAAAGACAAGACTTTTCAATAATTTACCTCATTGCCTTCTATTATAGATTGCTGATCATCTCCTTCCAAGAGTTACAATTGTGGGAAGGCCAAATGTTGGTAAATCAGCACTATTTAATCGCCTTGTTGGGGTAATTTAATGTTGAAATTGGCAAATTTAATACTAATCGAGTAAGTTGAAGCCATTTCTAGAAAGTTTGATCTCATTTCAATGTGTTTCTAATTGTAGGGGAACAAAGCAATTGTGGTGGATGAACCTGGTGTTACTCGAGATCGTTTATATGGAAGATCCTTCTGGGGAGAACATGAGTTTATGGTGGTGGATACAGGAGGTGTTCTTACTCTTTCAAAATCTCAGGACAACGTTATGGAACAATTGGCTGTTTCGACAACTATAGGTATGGAAGGGATTCCACTAGCCTCTAGGGAGGCTGCAGTTGCCAGGATGCCCTCAATGATTGAGAAACAAGCTACTGCAGCTGTGGAGGAATCATCTGTTATTATATTTCTTGTTGATGGCCAGGTATCTTCTCATTTGATTGTTTAGACAAAAGTTTAGTCTTATTATGATGAAAGAATTCCAAACTTGGTAAATATAGAAAAAAACTGGACTTGCAAGTGGATCGAAGAAACTCTTGGCTGCTTTAACGAGGGTAGTTTGTATAGACAGAAAGATGGAGAATTTATTCATAAGATAATCCCACTATGAAATACTAGGGTGAGATTCTTGTTCTTTTTCTGGTAAGGTAACATACTGAAAATTGTTCCCATAAGACATTAAATTATGTGGAGGGATGGCTTAAGCGGGTGAACAATCTGTTTGATTTTGTGAAATCTTCACGTTTAAAATTGTGTTGCTGGTGGACTTGTATTACTTTTCTTCTGCCTGCTTCAAATTTCTCAATATATGTATATTTCTTTTTAGACTTTGAAATGGATTCTTTTCTGTTAATATCCATCATCAATATTTTGTGTTGTGTATTTGATGAGCACAAAAGTTTAGTTTTATTGCTTTAGTAGTCATATGATGAGAAATAATGAACAGGCCGGTCTAACAGCAGCTGATGTGGAGATAGCAGACTGGTTGCGCAAAAATTACTCTAACAAGTTTGCCATTCTTGCTGTTAACAAATGTGAATCTCCACGTAAAGGGATTATGCAAGCATCAGAATTTTGGACACTGGGGTAAGTTTATTTTGTTTAACGATGTCTATAAGTCTCCTAGAGTTTGACAAAAATGCAATCTTTTGGTGGTTAACCAGATTCTCACCACTTCCCATATCTGCTATATCTGGGACTGGAACTGGAGAACTTCTTGATCTTGTGTGTTCGGAACTAGCAAAAGTTAAGGTTTGTTGTTACAATGTCCTTATCTAAGTTATTTGGTAGTGAATGAAGTTTGAGGATTGATATACATGTGATACTTATTTGTAGTGTCCCGAAAATTTTGATGGAGAAGAAAACTATGTTCCTGCTATTGCAATTGTTGGTCGACCAAATGTTGGTAAGAGTAGTATCTTGAATGCATTGGTTGGAGAGAACAGAGCAATTGTCAGCCCTGTCAGCGGTACTACTCGTGACGCTATTGATACTGAAATTGCAGGACCAGATGGCCAGGTCTGTTTAGAATAAACATTATCCGAATTTCCATTAGGAAGTTCAGTTGTAGGCTTTGTTTGCTTAGTGATGAAATCAAATTTCATCAACAGAAACTTTAATAAGTTCTTCATGGATTTTCCTCGAAACACTCCTTGAACTTAGAGGTTAGAACCAATATGGATTTTGTAAGTTACAAGCTTACTTGTTGACTTGTAAGTCAAATCTTAGGTTTTGTGACTATCAAATGGACAAACTCAAACTTGGGAAAGAAGTGAAAATATTTCTGATTCTCAAAGAATGAAGGGCGAGAGAATCCACTCTGATTCAAACTCCTCCGATTTGTTCTAGGGAGTTGGGAGAGGGAGACATAATGGAAGTCCACACAAAGGAAACTCCATAAAAAGCCACAAAACCTGAATCTCCAACTCTCTCCCACAATATTCCAATGAGATACCAATGACCTAGCTTTGGATTAGAGCCTGTTTTTGTCTATCATAGCATCCTTTCATTGGTTTCTCCAATTCCCACCTGTGAGTCTTCTGCAATAATAAAAAACCAAGCCTGCTACGGACGAGCTTCAGTTTTCTTTGCTGGCTGGCACATCTAAGTCAATTCCAGAGAACAGTGAACTTCATAGTGTCTTTCTTTCCAGGTACAGCCAGTCCTCATTTGAACTCCGGACTTTTTAGCGCCCATAGCAATGGAAACCCCAGTATCCAATTCACCCTGATCATCTCTCTTAAGACCCTAATTTATGTTGGCTTGGATAGCAATGTGACTTGCTAGTTTTGGCATTTTGTAAGAGTGGGCTGCAATAAATTTTTGTTTAACTTTTGATTTAGTGCTTCAACTGGGAGATCAATCTCGTAAAACTAAGAGTTACCAAACATTAATTTTGTTGATTTTAATCACACCAGAAAATGTGGACTTTTTGTTGCAGAAGTTTCGGCTTATTGATACTGCTGGAATCAGAAGAAAGGCAGTTGTGGCTTCGTCAGGGAGTGTTACAGAGGCTTTATCAGTGAATAGAGCATTTCGTGCCATTTGTCGATCTGAGGTTGTTGCTTTTGTCATTGAGGCCCTGGCTTGTATCACGGAACAAGTACGTCATATCTAACTTTCATGGAATTGAAAACATTGGATTGTGTCATGGTCCATATTATGATAGATGCGGGAAAAAACTAAAGATAAGGATGAGCTTGTTTTTGATCAGATTATGTGACTTGATGAAAGCTTGAGTATGATGTATGATGTTACTAATTAGTAAATATCAAGTATTCAGATTTTGAATGTTAGTAATAGTCTTGATTGTGATCAGTGTCTAATTTCTGGCTTAGTGTAAAGGAAATACTGAATATCTTGGCAACGATCAATGAAAAAGTAATAGTTGAGCGTAAGATTAATGATGAAGAGAGAAGAGGGAGAAGTATAGACTTACTGAATATCATGGCCCCATCATTTAGAACTTCAAAGACTAAAGTCATGAGTAGATTGCCTAATTTGTAGCATGCACTTTGCAAAATTCATCATTCGACAAAAAGTTACTTTCCAGTGAAAGTGTACTCTTTCTCTAATGTACCTGGATAGCTCAATTTTCCGTTGGCCTGACATACTTGCCACTTATAACTGGGCAGATCTTCATAGTATAATTGTCAACCTGAATGTACTGCTACTGCCCTGATAAATTTGGATATATTTATTGCACGATGAAAATCTTTGTCTTAATTATATATTCTTTTTCTTCTGTTTGAATGCTCTAGGACTGCAGGATTGCTGATAGGATAGAAAAAGAAGGGAAGGGTTGTCTAATAGTTGTAAACAAATGGGATACCATACCAAACAAGAACCAGCAGACAGCAATGTACTACGAGCAAGATGTCAGGGAGAAGCTTCGTATTCTTAATTGGGCACCTATTGTATACTCAACGGCAATTGCTGGTCATAGTGTTGAGAAGTATGTTAGGAGTGTATTTACTTTGTTCGTCACTTTTTATTTAGTTGTAGTGGTGTAATCATTTGTTTCGCATATAACTTGACCAATAGTTATGGGTTAATTGAATATAAAAGAAATAGAAGAAGAATATACAACTTTGATATGAACATTGCACTTCTGGTTTTGATTGCATGGGCTTATATCTTTACTGGAACTTCCTATGAGAAATATATATATATATATATATATATCTATATTTTGGTAAGACCTATGAGAAATGGTTATTATCACATTTCTTGCAGTTCTGCTTTATATTAGAATAGAAACTAACGCCTCCTAGATTCAGATCATTCTGGAATGGTGGTGGCCTTTTTAGGAGATGTCCAGTAGGCCATTACCTAGCCTTAGATGTTTCAGCTATCTTGATTCTTATGTACCTCTTTCAGTGGAGGCTGTAGCACCGGTTCTATGTCATTAAGCTGAAATGAGTTGTCTTGACAAATACTAGAATATTGTCATTTGATATTTTATGTAGCCAGGCACTGGCCATTACACCAGATATCATGTAGTTTGGACTAGCTGAGAAAGTATTACTCTATTCTATGAAAGCTCTTAGGAAGTTTTGAATGAAAAGAATTTTGTTCTATTTTCACAAATCCCTTGGCCTTCACTCTATGAACTTAATAATTGGCATCATACTTTCAGGATCCTTGTTGCTGCCTCTACAGTTGAGAAGGAAAGGTCAAGAAGACTTGGTACTTCCATATTGAATCAAGTTGTACAGGAAACTTTAGCTTTCAAGTCACCTCCAAGGACCCGAGGTGGCAGGCGAGGTCGGATTTATTATTGCACCCAGGTAGATGTACTATGAATTTATATTTGCTTTTTGTATATGCTCATACTTCTAAATGCATTGAGATCTAAACTATCTTGGGTACTGGCAAGTGTGTTTCTCTATCTTGTGGCATTATGGTTTCTCTTCTTTTTAAGATGACAAATTTGTTCTCTGAACGATTTTGAGAAAAAAGCTTGACAAATGTTAACTTTTATCAATGTTTACTTGGTGCACTGCTTTGATGGATGTGGAATTGGTAATAGTTTGAAATTTTTTATTCAGCGGAAACAAATTTATTTGCCATCTTGGAAGATTATCCTCACGTACACATCAAATGCATAGTTTCAGATGCTTTTTATTTGTCTTCTGCTCTTCCAAACATCAATTTAGTAGTTTTTTCACCAGTGTATCTTATAGAGATTCTTTTGCAGGCTGCTATTAGGCCACCTACATTTGTTTTCTTTGTAAATGACGCCAACCTTTTCCCTGAGACTTACCGGCGCTATATGGAAAAGCAATTGCGTGCTGATGTTGGATTTTCTGGAACACCAATTAGACTACTTTGGCGCAGCCGGAGAAAAATGCAAAAAGATGAAGGTAAATTGTAGCTTTTTGAAATTCAGAAAGAGAACTGCACATATTATAATCATGCTCTATGTTTGATCATCCGAATCACAAGGACATTTACAAGTTTTTGAAAGTGATCAGACAATATAAAAGGTTTCAGTTTTTCTAATCTACAAACAAAATCAAATTCCTTGGAAAGAAATTAAGAAAAGCAAGTTTCTTAACCTGTTCGTACAAACCACTTTTATATTGAGCTAACCTGGTGGGGCCAAAACAGTACATCTATAATGAGCCTTATTGTCTCTATGAAAGTGTGAATTTTGATTTGTATGAGGAGCTGGAGATTGTGGTGCAAGTATACCTCTGATGTTGACCTTCGGCCAGCATTTGGGGTCCACAATACTAGTCTGAGTTTACTGGTTCATGAATCTTAGAAGTAAGTTTCAGATGTCATGGAAGTTGAGTTTGAATTCCAATGTTTTAAGACAAAATCCAACAAACATCAGAAGCCCTCATAGCTTTGTGCAAGAGGGCTTCAGTTTGGTAGGATAAAAGCTCCTCATGGTAGTTTTAGGATTTTAAAAGCTCGTGTATTGTTCACTTCATGAAACCAAAGGTCATTTTCTTTGACTTAAAGGATGGCTGTAAATGAATCCAGAGATCTATAAGAAAAATATGTAGTTGCCTCATTTAAAGATAAGAACTAGGAAATTTTGCAGCAGTTGTGGGTAGTTGACGCATTTAACAATTGAAAGAAACTTGAAAACACATTGAGTTGCATCATGTACTGGGTTGTATTCATTTAACAATTAATGCACTATTAAGAGTTGACAAAATTTATGTGGTTTTGGTTGATCTGGTTTCTTCCAGTCAAGGGTGGAAAGAGAACAACTCTCAATCTGATGCATAGTAGCAGAAAGTTGGCATTAGCAGCGTCTCCGTAATATGTACAAAAGATGTATGCTTTCTTTGGTGGAATGAACATGCAGAGAGCCGAAGGAAGGGGATGCAGAAAAGTCTTGGTTATACCTTGTGATGATCATCAACTCTGTCACGTTCCATAGTAATTGCATGATGCGTGCATGAGAGTCTAACTGAAAAGCGTTGATTAAATTATATCCAATCAAATATTTGTATAACCAAATATTAATGGATAACAGTTGGGGTTTGTTGAACATTTATCGCAATTAGACATGATGTAATGGTTGTGACGGACTCACAATACCTTTCTTTTTTCTTAGACCACCAATCGAAGAGTCCAGATGGATGCATGAATCAGTTCATCACAACAAATCTATTTTTTTTCGCTTTACGAATTCGAATAAAGGAACTTTTTATTTGTATTTTTTAAAAACAGACTATTTTCGTAACTCAAACCCGTGATCAAAACTCGCCCTCTATTTCGCCACAAAGATGTTCTATGAATCAAATATATCAATAAATTATTGTCTTATCTTACTCATTTTAACTTAGTAGTTAATTATTTTTATGTAAGTATAATACACAAATCTTCAATAATAAAAAATAAATTTATTTTGATCTTGAAACAAATGAAAATTTTTTAAACAATTTTTTTTAAAAGATATGTTTTATTCTTTAAAAAAGAACTTGAAAAGCTTGTGTCAAGAATCAACGTGAAGATTTAAGGAGATTGATAATAGGGTTTGAATAGATTGATCAATCAGTAAAATCAATGTCACTTAAAAATATGTACTGTAAGTTCATGATCACATTGATTAGTCAATGTAACATATTGATCGATCTAATGATTAATTTATATTTCTAATAATTATTGTAAGTATAAATTACATACGAGTTGTGAAAAGAATGTTTAGTATAGTAATTAATTGTTAAGAACTTTGAGGGTTTGGAGAGTGCATGTATTCATTATATAATTATTATTAAATCTTTGGTCATCCGTGTGAGTAAGAGAAGATTTTTAAAAAAATTTATATAATTGTTACAATGGAAGAACTTTAGTACTTGCAATAAAATTTATGAAGCGTTACCTTTAATTCGTAATAAAAGAAGACGAACTTGTAATAAAGAAGGTGTTATAGAAAAAAAAATTATTATTCAATTATTAAAAGAATAATCGAGTGAATTGAAGAGTAAATATATATAAAAGATTATTTGACTAAATTATTATAAATTAATTTTACCTTTTTTACCATCTTTTATTCATTATGATGATTTATAATTGTTATATATGAATTTACTATAATTATTTATTAATTAGAAATTAAAAAAAGGTAAACACAATTTATTCCTTCTTCTTTCATTTGTCTTTCATAAACCACAAACCACAACAAACTCAAATGTTCTACTTTGCGAGGGTCGGGTGAAGGAACATCTATTGTACACAGCATTCTTCTTGTATTTTTTACAAAGAGGCTGTTTTCGTGACTCGAACCTGTAACCTTCTAATCACAAAGGAATAACTTTACCAATTGTTCCAAGGCTTACCCTCTTGTCTTTTGTAAACCAAGCCCTCGAAAAGTTATGTGTATAATACTGCTGACAATTTCTTCTATAAGTAAAAGAAAGTACTGCTTAGAGTTAACTACTTTGCATGCATTTTTTCATGAAAGAAATTGGAGCTAGGTTTGAGAGAAGGACGCGTATTGCTTTGAGCATGTAATAGGAAAAAAAACAATTGTATTACTATTTACCCATTTGAAAGAATTATATGAGGTTTGGCAGGAATCATGCATTAATGTTTTTGAGTAAAATTTCTTAGATTTAAAATGGATGATGTTTCTGAAATCATTTTACTCTTAGAAGTTATTGTGAAAAAGATATGAATCTCGGACCTATGAATGGGGATATTCCTGGATCTAAAAGAAGGAGAAAGATGGCGAGGAAAGAAATGGAGCATCCTCATTTTTTTGTTATCTTTTACAGA
>JANIMX020000263.1:120689-131574 GCA_024582655.2 Erythroxylum kunthianum | reverse complement strand
AAGATGAAACATAGTGCCTCAATCATGTCAGTAGTGGAAAAGATATTTCAGAAGAGAAAACTGAAACACAGAAAAATTAAGAAGTAACAGAACTCTTTATAATCTGTCATTGTGGATGGGTTTCCAAAACAAACAAAAAAAAACCAAAAATCCTCAAATACTATGTAACGAAACAATATATATAAAGTTCAACTAAATGCTTAAAAAAGATAGTATCGTGGGGGCGAAGGGCGAGGGCGAGAGGCTACAGGCAAAGCTCGAGGGTGACAGGCGAGGGGCGACAGGCGAGGGTGAGGCTTTTGTTTTTCTAACATTTAAATGGATGAATTAACGAAAAGGAGGGGGAAATTAACTATGTTGATAAATAAAAGTTGAGTGATTTATTTGAAACAATGCAAGATCAGTGACCTAAATGAAAACAAGTCACAAGTTCAGTGACCATTTATGCAACTTAACCAGAAAAAGGTTATGTGAAGTTAAACAACAAATAAATTTTTTAATATCAATAATAATAACTAAAAATTACCATGTCATTAGTCCCATTTAATGACATATGATTTGGTTTTTGTTTTTTTAATTATTTGCTTCAAACAATTCCTTGAAGACTTTAGTTTTGCACTTTTTATAATTAAATCATTCTAATTCTTTTTTCATTTATCAACTCTCCTAATTTTCTTTTTTTTTTTATAATTCTAATTACATATGTTATTTCTATTGTTCAAAAATTTCTTAATTACGAAACTAAGAATTTTTCATATAAACTGCCAAAATTATTAGTCCTAAAAAAATTAAACGAGCTTATGAACATAACTAAAAATGGCCTATTACTAATTCATCCTAAGAAATAAAAGAATATGACACAAAATTAAAGTGAAGATAAATTTGAGGCTAAGCATTCTAAAATAAATATTATGCAAATAAATTGTAATTAAAAGTAGGAAGCTTAATTTTTTTTTTGAACAAACATAAAATTATTAATAAAAATGCATTTGATTTTCTTAATTTTGTAAAGAAGCAAATCAAAATAGATAATGTATAAGACAAAATTAAGTGCCTACAACACTTCTAATATATGTATATCTTTACTGGACTATTGCTGGAGTAAATTATCTTATACAGATATTAAAACACTATCAATCAAGCATTTTAGAGAGAAAAAAAATATTTTTTAGGAAATTTTCAAAGGATTTGTTTGCAAAGACGCTACCCTTTCACTAATGCCTGAATTGCCCCTCCAGGACATCATGCTTATATCTGTCTTCACTTCCACGTTGAACGATGGAGAGGAGGGAACTTTTCCCGCCATTTCTCTCTCCATTGTCTCTGTTAAAACCCTAGCACACTCTCCTCTATCTTGATTGATCGCTCATCAATGGCAGAAAGTCCTAAGAGAACACTTCGATCTCCAAAGAAGAAGCCTAATAATAATGAGAGCACACCGCTTTTCAATCGCACACCAGGCCACTCTTCCTCAACCTCTCTTACTCCTCAGACGCCGCAAACACTCGACCCTCCTCGCCGATCATCTCGTCGTTTGTTCCTCAAGCTCGACGGAGTTTCGAATCCGCAAAAGCCCACTTTTGGAGTCGAAAAACCCACCAAGGAATCGCTCAAAAACCCACCATCCACGGTGAAAGTAATCCCTCGAACAGCAGCCAATGATTCTTCGAAAATCCAGAAGCTGTCGAGATATAATGATTCGGCGAATACAATTCATAAAAGAAAGAGAAACAATGAATCTAGTTCTGGGGTGGTTGATGTTGAGGCTTCGATCTGCCCGGTGTCACCTGACCAATTTGATAAAAGTAAGCCGAAGAGGGGTGCAGAAAATGAGAGAAAGGTGATGAAGAGATCAATGGCGTGTAAAACTGGTGTTTTGGGTCATAAAAAGAGGAATCAGAAAAGGGTTTACTTTAGGAAAGTAGTATACGATGAGGGAGAATTCCAGGTGGGAGATGATGTGTATGTGAAGAGGAGAGATGATGCAAGCTCGGACAACGAGGAGCCAGAAGTGGAAGAGTGCCGCGTCTGCTTCAAGGCAGGGAAGATGGTGATGATTGAGTGTGATACTTGTTTAGGTGGATTTCATTTGAAATGCTTGAGGCCTCCTTTAAAAGAAGTTCCTGAAGGGGATTGGATTTGTGGGTTTTGTGAGGCCAGGAAATTAGGTAAGGAAGTTGAGTTGCCTAGACCACCTGAGGGCAAGAAACGGGCTCGAACATTGAGGGAGAAGCTTCTTTCAAGTGATCTATGGGCTGCTCGTATTGAGAGGTTTGTTTTGTGTTTTATTGTTTGCTCGAGATTGCAGTTCCCTTTAGCATAATTTCACTACGGGTTTTGCAGTTTATGGAAGGAGTCTGATGGCAGTTATTGGTTTCGGGGGCGATGGTATGTGATACCTGAAGAGACTGCTTCTGGAAGACAGCCTCACAATTTGAGGAGGGAGCTTTATCGTATAAATGATTTTGCTGACATTGAGGTGATCGACATTATCTTGTATGGTAATTGGTTGCAAATGATGTTATAAGCAGAACCTTACTGATTACGTGTGACGTTCTTTAACAAGAACCTTTGGTTTTTTGTTGAAGTTGGTCACTTTTCTGATCAGTCACAGGGTTAGGCTTGGAAGACACCTATAGCTGACAGTCATAGGGTTAGGCTTGGAAGACACCTATAGCTGGCCTGTATATCAAGAATCATTATCTAACCTTTTGACTAGTGAATTACTGCACATTAAACTTGAGACGTCATATATGCCTTGTTACCTTATCCTTGCTCGTTGTACCCCTTACTATATAATCAGTAGTTGAGAAAGGTTTCTTTAGAGAATACGGCGAGCATGATACACTTTGCTTAACCTTTGAGCCCTGTACCTGGATATGAACACGAAGTATCTTTTTAAATTATCTGCTTTTCAGAATTTTAATGATAATCTCTCACATAAAATTTAACAACTGTGCAAATATTTGGTGCCACAGATGGAATGCATTCTTAGACATTGCTTTGTAATGAGCCCCAAGGAATATGCAAAGGCCAATAATGAAGGAGATGATATCTTTTTCTGTGAATACGAATACGACATACACTGGCATAGTTTCAAGCGTCTGGCGGAGCTAGATAAGGGTGAAGAGGTAAGAAACAATGTCCTGTACTATTTAAATCCAATAGGCACTCCATTAAAAGTTTGTTCACATCCTTCATAATTTAACAGGATGGTGACAGTGCTAACAGTGATGAAGATTGGAATTATTCCAAGGATGACGACTCTGATACTGATGAAGACATGGACTATGAAGATGAGAATACTCAAATACATGGCAGAGCTCTTTCGGCTCAAGAGTTGGCTGCGGTACGGGCATATTTTTGTTATAATTTTCTTTTGAGCTTCATATTTGCTTATGTTAATCAGTTTCGGAATGTTGGCAGAACTTAAGGAAAGGACAGTTCTTTGGACTTCAAAAGATAGGAACCAAGCGAATCCCAGAGCATGTAAGATGTCACAGGCAAACTGAACTTGAGAAGGCAAAAGCCACACTTTTGTTGGCAACATTGCCCAAGTCCCTACCTTGTAGGAATAAGTATGTGATAAAATTTCTTGATTCTTTACAAATCGACAGTAACAGTTCACATATCAACAATTGAGTAATAAAATTAACATAATTCATATAAATCTTGCAATGAATGCAGGTGCAATTGTGCAATAATTAGAAGTCTTAACACCAAATTGTCAAGACTTGGGAGTTTAAGTTTTTGCTTGAAATTTTTGAGAAATTTTAGAATGCATATCTTTATCCCATAAAAGAAATTATTGTTCTTCAATTGTTGATAGTTGCTCATCAAGAACTTTTTGTGATAGAGAAATGGATGAGGTAAATGCGTTCATAAAAGGTGCCATCTGTGATGATCAATGTTTGGGTCGTTGCCTTTACATTCATGGTGTTCCTGGCACGGGCAAGGTAATATTTGTCAGCTCTGATCAGGAATTTGGCTGCCATGTTCTAAGGAGCATGAGTCTCGTCATACTTTTTGCAGGTGACATTTAATTGTTTGCTTAGGTAAGACTAATGTAGTTCTTTATTTGACATGAAATTGCAGACAATGAGTGTACTTGCAGTAATGAGAAACCTTAAGTATGAAGTTGAAGCAGGAAGTGTAAGACCTTACTGCTTTGTTGAGGTTAATGGTCTGAAGTTGGCATCACCTGAAAATATTTACAGGGTAAATATCTGTATGATGTTTTCTGATTCATGATTTATGGTTGAATGGTGTAGTGGCCTCTAATTTTGGTGCTACTATATATTCCTCAAGGTTATATATGAAGCATTGAGTGGGCATAGGGTCAGTTGGAAAAAGGCTCTCCATTTTCTGAATGAACGATTTTCAGATGGAAAGAAAATCGGCAAACAGGATGACAGGCCTTGCATTTTGCTTATTGATGAACTTGATCTCCTTGTAACCAGAAACCAGTCGGTAACTTGCTGTATCTTTATGATGTTAAATCCTATTTTTCAAACAGGACTCAATTATTTTACCAACTGAAATGTTAATGCACATACTCCTTCTCACAGGTTTTATACAATATTCTTGATTGGCCGAATAAGCCACATTCAAAACTTATTGTGATAGGTATCATCCCTCTTTCTCGTTCTGACACTCGCAACCTCTTTCTTTCCCTGTAAATTGTAAGCATGGTTAGATGATAATGATGGTGGTGGATTATATTGATCTTTAGGGATAGCAAACACCATGGACCTTCCAGAAAAATTGCTCCCTCGTATTTCAAGTCGAATGGGTATTCAAAGGCTTTGCTTTGGTCCCTACAGTTACCAACAGCTCCAAGAAATCATTTCAAGTCGCCTTAAAGGAATTGATGTGTTTGAAAAGCAGGCTATAGAATTTGCTTCTAGGAAGGTGAGTCCTCCCTGGTTTATTTGTTTTGCCACCAAGTCCTGGTGATTCATGTGCATAACAGTCAATTTTGCCATACAAATTCATTTTCCCTGAGCATCAACTTGTATATCACATTCAGGTAGCAGCTATTTCAGGAGATGCACGTCGTGCTTTGGAGATATGTAGGTGTGCGGCGGAAATTGCGGATTTTCAAATGAAAAACACTCTTAATTCAAGCCCTGCAGGTATTTCACATCTTCTAGTTCCCTAACTTTCTTTTTTTTGTTTTTTTTTTCAGCTCAATTGATATTAGGTGAATAACAAATTTATATCGTGGTGTTCTGGTATCATTATAAGCTCTTCCTGGGTTTTGGACTGCATAACTCTTCTCCATTTTTTATATTAATTTTTTTTTGCCACTGTAAAGAATTATCTCAAAAACAATCACCTATAGAGTTTGGATGGTCAACTCTTTTGAAAATTTCTTACTGAGTTATTTTGGTGAAACTGACCACATTAGATACTGCTTAGAGTGCTTCCTTTTGGGACTGGAGTTCAAATTTCAAGCATTAAGTAGTTATCATTGCTCTGCTTACTAAACAAGTTTGCACTCCCAGGAAAGGCCCTTGTTGGTATGTTAGAGGTGGAAGCAGCCATTCATGAAATGTTCCAGGCTCCTCATATTCAAGTGAGTTCCACAAATAGTGCACTCTTCCTCCGATTTTCATTATTGAGGTCCTATGCAATGCTCATTGTTAGGACTATAACATAGGAAGTTCATGCAGAGAATACGGAATTGAAGGCACTATATTTTTTAAGAAATGATCTTATGTTACTGCCAAAGAAGACTATAGCAGTCCAAGTTTTGTAAAGAAAGAAATATTCTTTCAGTTTGCTTTTCTGAAGGGTAAAATAGTGCCTTGTAGTAACAAATTTATATAACATTGAGAACAAAGAAGGCATCTAAAATATATGTGAAAACCAGCAACATAAAAATGAGTGAGTCAAACTATGTGTGAAGGATCTCAGTACATAAGTGTGGGCACAGCAGAAATAATGTTTTTGTGCTTCTATATTAAATGATAAACGAAGTTATTGCAAGATTGAAGCAATTTGATGTCAACAATTATAGCCTGTAGAAACAACCAAGTATTTATCTTTTTTATTTTTTTGTCTGCAGATAATGAAAAGTTGTTCCAAATTAACCAAGATTTTCTTGACTGCTATGGTATACGAGCTCTATAAAACAGGGACGAGTGAGACAACGTTTGACAAGGTCAAAATCTTTATATGTTTTGCCAATACTCTTCTTTTATTCCCTTTATTCCCCTGATGGATACAATGTTGGGCCATTGTGCTTCGGATAAGAATATATGGGTGTCAAAGCTGAAGCAAAGAATGCATATACTGCGATTACTAAGTTCAACCATAGTCTCTGAGCCTAATTGTTTTTCATAGTTGAGTATGTTGGTGTTTTCTGAAATGTAAGCTTTTTACTGCAGTTGGCAACAACTGTTTCTTATCTTTGTAGCAGCAATGGAGTAGCTTTTCCTGGTTGGGACACACTCTTGAAAGTTGGGTAAGTCATCCTCCATTGAACCTGTTACTATTGCTAGGAGGAATGACGATGTCTTAGTAATTAACACTTTAGAAGTTTTCTGTTTAGGGATGGGACATGCCCTCTCTCTGAGCAAATAATATACGAGGACTTGTAAATCCTCGAGCCAATTTTTAACTCATTATTGCTCTTATTTACTCTCAGATTCTACCATTGCATGCATGCAAAATGTCTAACCCCAAAAAGCAAAATCAATACCTCAAGTACATATTGTGAAGTTATAATCTTTGTTTTAGTATGGTTCTAAGATAATGAAGAAAAACTAACATCATGTTTTACACATGGAAAGATTCTTGAGATGTATAGAATCCAAAATTTTCTGATTCTGAATTGTTGTGTTGGCAGTTGTACGCTAGGTGAAAGCAGGATTATTCTTTGTGAATCAGGAGCAAGGCACAGATTGCAAAAGTTGCAGCTCAATTTTCCCAGGTTAGTTTCCTTGGGAGCATATTCCACAAATAACTAGCATGAATTACTACCTCCACCATCAGATAACGGGAGGGGTTGGTAGGTGGCAGTGAACATTTTTGGTGTTGGATTGGTAGGGGATGGGAAAAGAGGACAGCACTCTTCATTCTGTCTTGACAAGCATATGTTTAAAACGTGGAAAGACATTCATGATGTTGTATCAATAATTGCACTTCTTGTGTGAAAATGAGAGTAATATCAAATATAAAAATGAATACAATAGTGCAAAGTTTTTCTTCTTTTTGATTCTGTAAAATAGTTGACATGTTTTTGTAATTTGTGCAGTGATGATGTGGCTTTTGCACTGAAAGACAGCAAGGATCAGCCATGGTTGGCCAAGTACCTATGACATGTTTCTTTCTTAATTTAACAAGTTTCAGACATAAAACAACAATCTTTTAACTTCTCACCAGTTCTGTCTTTACCATTTTTACATTTCCATTACTAATTTTGTCTGGAAACTCTTCTTTTTTTTCATTTCATGCTTAAACAACCATCCTTGATGAATAATAATGCCACTTGTAATGTGCTTACTTTATTCTTTCGGCTTCTTTCTGTTTTTAGTTATACCTCCTTTCAGTGTTTTATCAAGTTGTATCATGTCTTCAATTTAAACGATGTGAAAAGGTCTTTGATGCAAATTAGACAACAAGAATTGAATAAGTTAACGCAGCAGCTATTTTAAGACAAACGAGTAGTGGAGGTTCTAGTCTTCATAAACTGAATGAAGCAAAACTGAGACAGCGTACAATGAATGACGCAGTAAGGCATTTGTTTACAATGGGCCGGAATATAATACTGGTCCCTTCGCTTCCTATTGTGCAACTTACGGTTTCTTCAAGATTTTGTAGGCACAATATCATGCATGACAAGATTTGGTTAGCCACTGGACAACCTAAACGTGTATATAGCAATGTAACAGGCACCAGTAACGTGGATTAAGCCTTAAGTTTGTCGCGAAAGTGAGGAAGTCTTCATCCATAAGGGTCGGCCTAGTATGGCACTTCCATGCACAGAAAGATAATTGGCATTTAACCTGAATCAAATTCAAAACAAGCCAAGTTCTTAGAGCCAAGATACAATAGCACACGAGCCTTAAAATTTAGTTAAACAGATGTTCAAGTATAAGCTTTACTTTTCAACATCAGGAGCCGCCAAGGGATCATAAGTCTCCTCTCTTTGATCTATGACTGGGACAGCACCTGTCATGTCTTGAACACCTTCAACCTGCAACCATACGACTGAGAAAATGTAGCCAGTTTCGATAAAATAATTGTCTAGTTAATAGAGCATATTTTGTCCTTTCCAACAATATTGAAAGCAGTTATTATGTTAGATCTGTAGGATACTGCCACTTGATTGTATAGTGCAAGTAGTGGTGAAAATTTATTAGTTCAAGTAGGTTAGGCAATGAATGATAAACCAAACCCATGGTACACTTTAACCATGCATATTTCATACATACTAAACTGTACTGAAAACGGGAAAGTTTTTGAAGCTAGCATATTCCAAAATTCAAACATCTATGATCAACGTACAGATAAATTTCTCCAACTGCATTAAAAAAAATCATACCTGCTGTGGATATTGTGGATAACCAGCATATGCATTGTATGCATACATTGATGGATCATGAGCAGTCCCATAACCATATGCATCATATCCTTGTCCATAAGCATAATAAGCACTCCATTGATCTGCTTGTGGAACCCAGCTACCAGTCAGATCCTATAGTAAGCCATTACTAGATTAACAAGGCCAGTGTGAAAATTGACGACAGAAAACAAAATATTAACTCTATAAGCAGCAGTTCTTTAATAAATTAGTTTTTATGTTTTCCAAAGGCATACATTAGTTTTTATGGTTTCATCATATGCATTACTCCCCCGTTCGGTTTTCTTTTGGCTATTAGATGAAACACAACATTATGATGCATGCAGATAGCAAAATCCATTCTCCAAACCATAAAGCGTACCTGTTTTCTGCCCCAGGAAATGCGCACTGGTTGTTGACCAATCACATGCCCCTGCATCCTTTGTATGGCTTCTTCAGCAGATGCCCTATGTCAGACAAAATTAGTAGGGCTGAATCAAAAGATATTAATGAAAGAACCAAAGTATATTAAGAGCATGAACTACGATATTCTATAGAACTTGTCAAATTTATTCCCAACAGAAAAACATGGAGGAAATGCACTCTCTTTACTTCCTTGACTATAAAGCATCTGGAAGTTCTGTTCTCTATAGTGCTCAGAGTGTAGACTCATTATGAGATTATCTCCATAAAAAGTTTTCCACTCACCATATGCTACTTATTCTTGTGATGCTCGAAAGAGATATGTAATAAGGCCTATGTAAATGAAATGGCCTCTAACCAACTTTCTTATATTTCTCATTAACTATCTAGCATGACTATAAAATCCTCAATCCAAAAAATGAGAATGAAAAATGAGAAAACAAGGCACATGAACACATATCAGTAAAAAAAATCAGAGAGGCAATGGCAATGTTAACAAGCAATGATTCCTATGATATATAAAAAACATACCTAGCTGCAAATTGTACAAAGCCACATCCTCTGCCAACAGGAATCTTCACATAGACAATTTCCCCGAGATGCAGAAAGGTTTGCTTCAGTTCCTCTTCTGTGACATTAGGATCCAAATTACCAACAAAGATCTGCAGTAAGAGAAGACATAAGGGAAAAATGGATATTGAATCCTGCAAAAGTAATAAGCATCATAACTTACTGTCGTGTTGGTGACATCAGTATCTGTTGCAACCACTTGGACTGGTGTAGTATATGCTGCAACAGGATATATGGCTGCAGAAACATCAGGAGGTTAGTAAAATTGAGTGCAAAATGTAAGAGTATGCAATAAATACTAAATCTTTTACCACAAAGACACGGATGCAGAATTAAGGTTGTTAATCAATTGCATCTAAAAAGTAATAAGTTCAAGAATGTCACAATTCACTCCCTCATTTTCCTCTCTAATTCCTTTAGACCTTCGGTTGCACTTAATCCACCCTTGTTTGAAGAACATGAAACGTACATAATCGGTCATGTTCTGCAAGGATTGTCCTTCAAAACAATGAGAAAGTAAATATGATATTAGCAACAGAATATGACCTTTTGTTGTAGTATATTGTTGTTGATAACTAGTGGTCTTCTTTGGCGTGGCTGCACTGATACGCATTGGTCTAGTTGAGCAATAGGCACCATTCATTTCGGTCATAGAACGATTCCTTTCATTCTCATCACCAAATTTAACAAATCCATATCCCTTTGAACGTCCAGTATTTGGATCAGTGACAACCTTGGCACCTCTAACTGATGGATAATGAGCACGGAATGTTTCTTGCAAGAGGTAATCTGTGACATCAGGAGCTAAATCCCCAACAAAAATGGAATGCTCAGGCCCATCAGGTCGCCTCTCCCCAATGCCAAAAGAAGCCCAGTTCAGCCTAAAAGTTTGTTCAGTGCCAGGCATTTGAGTTCCATTGTAAGTCTGTAGAATCCTTTCTGCTGATGCATGAGAAATAAATTCCACAAACCCATAACCCTCAGGCTGGCCGGTGATCTTGTTGCGTATAATTTTGATTGAAACCACCTGCATACTAACATGGATTTCAAATTTATGCAACCAATGAAAATATTCTTAGTGGCATCAGAAGTAGTAGCTGGAAATTAGTGGCCTTTTAACTATCATCTCTTTCATTATTTAACAATATCGACTGCAATCCAGCCAAGGAACCGATTCATGCCATCAAAGCATCTTCAAGTAACTAATTACAACAACACCACCTCTCCCCATCCAAAGATACCGTATAATCAGAAATTGTCAGCATAGGACCTAAGTTAGGTTATAAACCAAAGCTACTTCGGCGGTAAGACCATCTCCAACCC
>JANIMX020000261.1:883301-895044 GCA_024582655.2 Erythroxylum kunthianum | reverse complement strand
AACCTTCCCCTTTGAGCGCGCTTTTGGGGCGAAGTAAGGGGTCTAGATCTTATCATTTGGTATCAGAGCCAGCCTCTACACTTCCGGTGTCCCTTCGGGTTCGATGGAACGCCAATCGGGGCGGTCGGGTCTTAAGGGGGTGGGGATGATACGTCCCATATTGGCTACAGAGGAACTCCTGGACTGGTTTATAAGACTGGGTTCAAACCTTCCCCTTTGAGCGCGCTTCTGGGACGAAGTAAAGGGTCTAGATCTTATCACTTTACTTCTCAAGCACTCCTCTACTAGTAAGATCTTGATTATGTGTCTTTATATAGACGATCTTATTTTTACTGGGAATGAAGAATTTATGTTCACTTTTTTTAAGCACTCCATGATGCAAGAATTTGATATGAGTGATTTGGGAAAGATAATGTATTTTCTTGGTTTAGAAATTTTGCAACAAGACAATGGAATTTTCATTTATCAAAAGAAGTATGCTCGTGAAGTCTTGGAAACGTTTCAAATGGTTGATTGCAATTCAGTGCATAATCCCATTGTTCCAGACACAAAATTAATGACAGATTCTACAAGTGAGCCAGTAGATGACACACTCTATAAACAACTAGTGGGTAGCTTAATGTACTTAACCTCTACTAGACCAGATATAATGTTCGTGGTTAGTCTCCTTAGTCGTTACATGGCTCATCCTACTACACTTCATCTTCAAGCTGCTAAACGAGTGTTAAGGTATATCAAAGGCACTCTTGCTTTTGGTGTGTTTTATCTCCAGGGAGGAAATAACCACCAGCTTGAGGGATATTTCGATAGTGAATATGTAGGCGATGTCGAAGATCGCAAAAGCAGTTCAGGTTTTCTGTTTTTATTAAGTTCAGGGGCTGTGTCTTAGTCTTCTCGCAAACAACATGTTGTCACGCTATCCACAAATGAAGCATAATTTGTTGCAGCAGCTTCTTGTGCTTGTCAGGCTATGTGGTTACGAAGGATGATGGAGCAGCTTGATCAAGCTCAAAGTGAAATTAATGTGATCTATTGCGATAACAGCTCAACAATCAAGCTTTCTCGCAATCCCGTTATGCACGGTCGAAGCAAACATATTGACGTTCGTTTCCATTTTCTTAAAGATCTTACTCGAGATGGGATAGTCAATTTAGAATATTGTCGAACTCAATAACAACTTGCAGATTTAATGACTAAGTCGTTAAAGCTAGATTTTTTGAAAAGCTACGAGCACTAATGGGAGTCTGTCAAGATCCAGGCATCAGTTTAAGGGAGGGAATGTTGCAATAGATTTAGTCTTTGTTTGTTAAAAAATTCCTATTGTTTAGGAACTGACCTGTTCTTTTGCTTATTGTTCCACGATATTAGTGGTTTGCACTATTCTTGCTTTTTGTTACTGTAAGGCTATATATATAGCCACTTTCACTTGCAATAATATGGGACGGTTTTCTCTCATTCTACTTTGCATAAGTCATAGCAGTATCAACACAAAGAACTTCACATGTTCGTTTAGAGCTTGAATACTTAACCAATTTATGAAGGAAATGTGAGACATAGTTAATGGATAGGATGAGGATGGACACAAGAACGTCTTAAGTAAACAAGCAGCGTGTGGGCAAGCGGAGGATAAATACAAAAATAGATTAATTTTAGAGATTTTATGAAAGATATTCAGTGATTTTATGAATTTTAAGTTATATGGAATTAATCTAATTATATTTTTATTAAAAGTAAATTTATTTAATTATTAATTATTAATTTTAAATCTAAATAGTCATCTAACTTTTATGTAATATGTGTGGGAAGGTGGACGATAAATACAAAATCAAATAAATTTTAGAGATTTAGTGAAGGAGGTTTAGTAATTTATGAATTTTAAATTTCATATTTAATTAAAAGTAAATTTATTAATTTTAAATAAAAAATCTACAAAAGTAATGTGATTTTTATGTAATATTCTGAATCTCATATAAATAATAATAATAAAAATATTATGTAAGAATTGACCTGACGCTTAATTAATAGATCATTAATATCAATAAAATTCTCTCAAATTAGATTTTTTAAAACATCTTAAAATATTAGAGTATAATCTATGAACATTAAGATCCAAATAAGATCCTTTTGGAAGATCGAAGAATATCAACCCAAGCACTCACAAACTTAATTAATTGTTAGTGCTATATCTACACTTCCCGTCACTCAAACAGCCTTAAAATCTTTCTCTTACATGATGTACCGATAGTGATTAGTGAATAATGAATGCATTGAGCAGAAATTAACTACCAAGTAGCAACAAAGTAATGAGAATTCTTGCTATTATTTTAACAATTGTCATTATATGTGGTCTGATGTTCATAGCATATGCAGATATTGTCAAAAGTCAACGTGTCTTAGCTTATCAAATGACTTCTCTATTATAATAGCTTGATTTTGAGCCTCTAAACTGAAAACAAGTATTGAAGATATGATTATAGTTGATGTCAAATATCCTGAAGTTATTTGAGGAAAAAAGATATATAGCTTCTTATATGCGACTGAAATGCATTTACTACTATGTATGTTTTGATGATAAAATTATTGAAGGCAGATTGATCCTGAACGTTTAAGGGATTTATATACTACAATTGCTTTATTCAAATAATATTAACAATTGGAATTTGTAAAACATGTTAATTATTTCTTTGTGATGGTGAAATCATGGCCGACAAGGCATCATAAAAGTATTTGTACCTTTTCCTTTAAAGTACATATGTATGTTCCAAAACTTTGACAAGGGTGGAGGAATATAATTAGTAGTTTTTAACTTTGCTTTACTTTGAACGAGGTGGACGCTTACATTTCTCCCACCAAAATGATGGCAGACACGAATATAATTTATTATGAAACTTCAAAAGGTTCTGTTTTTTTTATTATTATTATTTTCAAGGGCTTATTAAATTTTACTCTATCGGTGGGTTATCTTGTCCCCAATATCAAAACTCGAAAAGAAAACAATACATGAGATTATGTGTAACCTAAAGTTAGAAAATGAGGGGTGGGGGATCCTTTTCCAAAGAATTACTTCTATAGTGTAAGGAGATGCCAAATTGAAAATAAAAATAATAAGTTTTCTCTCAAGTCTAATATTTCTAAATATACAGTATGCTTAATCATTCTAAATTCTTGGTTGGTTTCTTAACCAAAGTGTACTTTGTTAACAAAGTTGCGTGTATCCATTCATTATAGTTTCTCTCCTAAGCCACGAATCCATTTCAAGGTGGATAAAAGATAAAGTGGAAAAATATCACAGTATCATCCACCTAATAATGGAGGTGATCAGCACACAAGTACTGAGTCTTAATTCTGTCAAAATTTTTGAAGAAAAAAGGTTGATAAAATATGGTCAGTGGAAGGTAGAAGCTAGAGAACTCGCCATTAAAATATGATGATCATGATCCCATCTGATTTCTTTTCAAACCAAAACCATTGTTGGATTAGGAAAACGCTTATGTTAGGCCAAAGGATGCTAGTCTTTGGTGGTTGAAGTTGACCATTACATTACATCCAACAGCTTCGGTATATGGTATCTTCGTTTAAGCCAAGTCTGTAGGTAGGTAGGTAGGCGGAGAAGTTATGAAGAATTGAAGTATATATACACACACGCACGGGAGAAACCACACGAGTGACATGATTTGTATTTTCTTGAGTTTGATATTTTGGAAGAATCGGATATCAATAATAAATTAATAATAGCAATGGCTGAAACTAGGCCGAAGGTCGAAATCCTAGGATATCACACATCGGATTTTCTGGATGTAGGCATGCATGCTTTGAAAATAAAAGCTAAAAGACAAAAACAGTCTGCCCCTTTTTCCTTTTCATCATATTTTTCCCCCTATCCTAAACGCCTTTTCGGGCTTTTCTTTTTCTTCTTTTCCATGTAATACTTTAGGGTCTCAATAGTTTCATAGGTGATGCAACGAACGTTCTTTCATAGGTGATGCAACGAAAAAGCCTAAAACAAGGCTACCATTCGATTAGACATTTAGAGTAATATTTATATAAGCACCATACCCTTCATTATTTTGATTGTGATTTGAGAAAAAGATGGAAGAGAGATTTGACTCTTTACAAATATTTACTGATACCAAATTACATTGATCATTAACGCCAATAGCATTAACCTTCATATTTACTCGTAAGAACAAACTTCCTCAATTCATAAAAGATGTTGTGTTGATATAAACTGTGACTGCGATACACGTATAAATATACTATTATAGGATGAAGTTATTTAATATCTGATGAGAATTTGAGGGCATATCATGCAATCTTAAGATTTTGCGCGTTTCAGAAAATTATGCGGCAAAATTAAATCCTCCACTAGTTATTATTACTGTTAACTACTGATTCGTTATATATTTTTAATGGATTTAGGTATAAAACATGAGCAATTGGTTGGAGCTTGGAAAATGACAGATGAAATTCTTAGCCGTCCAAACCCTAAATAGGATCCATCTCTATAATGCATGTCTGTACTAGTTTTGAGCGATCATGGATGGGCCCATGGTTCTTTAAAGTGATTGATTATCGAAATCTCCGTACGTACATATATATCTGTGCATATAGTATGATCTATGTGTGGGTGTAAGTGCATCTGTCTGTGCAAGTAGTTTGACAATGGGCAATGGTAATGTGAGTAGGACCACAACAAGAACCCATTCTCGTGAATTGTTACGCTCAACAATAAAAGAAAAATGTGACACAACAATCCCAGTTCTAATCACGTCCTTCTCAGACATACACATTATCTTACCGCATATCTCTATTGTCGGATCCAAACACAAAGAAGTGAAATTGAAGTTATTTTCCTGCTGCTGAAAAGACCATTTAATCTCCCTCACTTCTTCATGTTCTTTTCCTTTTTGTTTCAACTTGTCTCCCTTTGCAAAAGAGCCATTGGGTTGGTCATTGATGAATTCATCACACGTCTGCGTTACGGATAAGCAAGTGCCAGAGCCACCAAAAGAGACAAAGTTTGTTAGTGGAGATTGTAGTTTTGTGTCTCAGCTTTTTGCTTCTTTGTTATTTGGGTACGATCTTGTTGACTAAAAGCAGAACTTTTAGGAGGTATTACAAGGCAAATGAAGCTGATCCAATAAGAAAAAGAAACTGGGTGACCAACCACTAAGGATATTTATTTTGGTTTTGAACTTAATCATGGGAGGATACCTATTCTCAGATATAGGAGATTGATGATTCAAAATTTTAGACGGAGATCACAATCTTAGCGAGGAATAAAAAAGTGAAAAGCAACAAAATTTTCCGGAAAGTATCAAGTACGTATAACTTATGGGTTGAGGAAGGTATTTTCTATCCACCAGTACTGCTACCTAACAAGAAAACATTAATTACCAAGTGATTATCAAGTGGCTTCCAAGATCTATACCAGATGACTTGGAAACAAAATTTGGAAGAGACTCGTTCTAATTAAGTTACCGCTCTTCCAACTTTATGGTCATCACGAATGGTAGTAGATACGCAAATCAACAACATTAACTTGTTTCTGTTTCCAAAAGTGATTATAATTGTGTCTGCCAACATTTTTGGTTGATGATAAATAACAACTCTTTTGTTTTTGTTTTTGTTTTTAATAAAACTTGCCTAAGAAATCACATTTGTCTTTTAAGTGCCATTTACGATATTGCCTTCCACCTAAATGTCAATAAATCTTTATTTTTAAATGGAAACGTTGTTATAACTATTTTCAAACCATAATTATTGCCTAATACTCTATGGCCTATAATGATATTTTTTGGTCATCATCACCATTATCGATTGATTATTTTCTTATGCATCCATTACATTAGCTTTATGCAACTTATTTTCATAAAAGAGGAGAAAGTTAAGAAGAGAGAAAAATATAAAAGGAATATGATAGGGCGACGGAGTGGGGATCAGATTCAGGGGTAACATGTTCAACAAATCCATTTGAATGAAAAGAGAATAGTTATTAATTGAGAATTTGGGTGTAAATTCAAGGCCAATTTACACAACATATAAGAATTAAAGAAATAATATAATCGTACCTAAGTTTCTATTGCTCTGTAATCTCTTTTGAAGCATAATTTATAGCTTCTTGATTGTATCTTATAATAGAATAAGATGTTAGGTCTCCAATATTCACAAGTGGCAACGAAGTTTGCTCTCCTCGAATTTGAGAAAGCAACAATTACATAATAAATGGATAAATATAATAAAATCAAATTAGTTAAGAAGAAGAAATGATGAGCACGATGATCCACAACTTAAGATTCTAAAATCTTAAATGGAACATGGGAATAGTTCCCCTAAATTTCTGCAATTATACTAAGTAAATCATGTGTTGGGTATGCAAATAAAGTCAATAACTATTTATTTAAGACAGTGCAATGCACATGCTAAGCATATAAATTACAAACACAATATGTATTAGAAACAAAAGAACAGTAAGGAATCAAATCAAGAAACCATGTAGTACCTGCTACAAAATCATAGACATAAGCTTGGTTTCAATGAATATAAACAATGATTACAAATTAATAAATATGAAAGACTATAATGCTTAATTAACATTAAAGTGAAGAAATGGAATGAGAAACTGACAGCATTGATCCAATCAACAAAACCTTATTTCACCCGTGAAACCCATACCTTCACATTCTTTCTCTTTGGGTGCGATTCCTACTCCTACTCCTATCCCATGTGAACAATTCCCCCTTTTATCTTTTGCCTTGGTTCTGTATATTAATTGCAACTAACATATATATATTATTGGCTTCTTGGTTTATTTTATATTATTATTTCCGCAACTCTACCTTACACGTGTGCCTCAACTTTTCTCATTGCTGGAATATTTCTCTTTTGTAGCAGATTAAAGAAAGAGGCTTACCAATACCATAGCATAGGGGTGGCATTAGGTTTCAAGTCCTCTAATCAAATTTGTATAGATACAGTCGTACAACTAGCAAGGACAGAGACTTACAGCTAGGCCAATCTGGTTTTGACATGTCTATTCCTTCTTCTCTCTTTTTTCCCCTTCTAAATGTAACGAGGAAATTTCAACATAAAACGTTAACAGGAAAGAATTCACTCATTCATGGAACACGAATAATTACAAGCAAGATGTTTTTCTTTTATGTTACTCCATGGATGACTTCATATGTATAATGAATTGCATGCATACATCAACTCGAACGATAAAGCAAGAAGAAGAACAGCATGAAATGAAATTGAAACAATGAAGAAAACGGCTAAAAACCCACCTTGAGAAAGGCGCCAAATAACCAATACTCTTCTTTCTTTTCCCCAAAATTAGCCCGCGTAAGGAGGACCTTCTGTTACACTCTATCTTAGAAAATTATTCTATAGTAAATGCAACCATAACCACCAGCAGTTAAAGAGAGCAACAGACATAAACGCCCCTCTATAATCTATATTCTATATACGTTTACCATCTTCAAGCAAAGCCAAGGTCAAATGAGTAATTAACCGCGTAAAGGAAAAAAGACGATACAACTGTAAAACCACCTATAAAGCTCAAAATCCAACAATCTTACAAACCCTCACCATTTCTCTTCTCTCCTTCTCTGGAAAGTCTCAACTTTTAATTCCTTTCCTTTCTCTACCTTTCTTCTCTGCTTCTACAAATGGAGAAGCCACCACCACCAGAACATTGCCTGCAAGTTTTGACGACGAACTTAAATTTCGAAAACCTACGAGCCATCAAGGTACTTGGCAAAGGGGCCATGGGTACGGTGTTTCTTGTCCACGACCCTGCTTTTGGAGCCCCTTTTGCCCTCAAAGTCGTCGAAAAATCAAGTCTTCGCACCAAGTTCGAAGCCGAACGTCGTGCTCGTTGGGAGATTCAAGTCCTGAACAAGCTATCCGGTTCTAGCCCTAGTCCATTTCTACCCCACTTGTTATCTTCCTTTGAGAATTCCGAGTTCTTGGCATGGGCTGTCCCTTTCTGTCCTGGTGGAGACCTTAACGTCCTTCGTCACCGTCAAACAGACCGCGTTTTCTCCCCCGCCGTGGTTCGTTTCTATTTAGCAGAGATAGTTTGTGCTTTGGAGCATCTCCACGACATGGGCATTGTATACCGAGACTTGAAGCCAGAGAACATCCTCGTACAGCAGTCTGGTCATGTCACTCTTACAGACTTCGACCTTTCACGAACCTTAAGAAAACCTTCCACGAAAACATTGCCATCTTCAGCCCATCACAACTTGGATCATCATCAGCCTGTCGGTGCTGATTTTATGCATCAGTCACAGAAGAAACATAACCGCAGAAATATGAGCAGGTGGTTTCCTATCGCAGCCAGCTATGAGAAAAAGGGCTTGAAGAAGGCGAAGTCGGCCCGAGTTAGTCCTGTGAGTCGTAGGAAACCGAGTTTCGTAGAGGGAGAACGGTCCAACTCCTTTGTGGGTACTGACGAATACGTGTCGCCGGAGGTTGTAAGAGGAGATGGACACGAATTTGCTGTTGATTGGTGGGCTCTGGGTATACTGAGTTACGAGATGTTGTACGGTACGACCCCGTTCAAAGGGAAGAACCGAAAAGAAACGTTCAGAAACGTTTTGATGAAACAGCCGGAGTTTGTTGGGAAACGGAACGATTTGACGGACTTGATCGAACGGTTGCTAGAGAAGGACCCAACTAGGAGACTGGGCTATCAACGAGGAGCGTGCGAGATCAAGGAACATCCTTTCTTTAAAGCTGTGCAGTGGGACCTACTGACTGAGGTGTCACGTCCGCCGTACATTCCGTCAAGAGACGACGATGATACGACGGGAAAACGAACTGCCGGTGGGGTGGATATTCGGGAGTATTTCCAGAATTTAAGAGCGCCGGCGTCCATTCCTCCTTCACCTTTGCCGTCGCCGTCGCACGAGGGTCAGAGGAACAGCTCGTTAACGGAGTTCTAACCGAACGCGTGGCAGTTTGCATGTGTGATGCATAACCAATTCTTTCGACATAAAAGAAAGGCTCCGTATTTGTGTACATACATAAATAATTAAGGGGTAGAAGAACATGAAAAACGGCATTAGTTTCTCATAAATTGTAATCTTACTTTTAGAAACAGATTATATAATGTCCCAATACTATTATAGTCATTCATAGATCTATTCTCACTTGCTTTTGTAATTACTAAAATAACGAATTTGAAGGTAAAAGAAAAAACTGTATGCGTAAATTAACAGTTTTTTTTTGTTTGAAAGGTAAAATCATACTCCAAGTTAGTTCATGAACTTGGTTTGGAACACTTAGGTTGATTGATAGTTGTAGGTGGGGTACTAAATTTAAATCTGACATCATTTAACTTGTCGGAAAGATTTAAAATGGCCTTGAGTAGTGCTACCATCACCATGATAGCAATTATATCACTATCTACAGAAATTAGAGGTTAATTAATAAGTTGTGATTGTTTCTTTTTTATTACCAGTCACTCGTGTGCATCCATTACTTCTAATATTAGCATCAGTATGCATTAGTGGTGCAGAAATAGCTTAAGAATAATTTTGGCAAGCTTGGATAGGTGAAATAAGAAACATAACTATATTTTAAAAGAATGATTACTTTTTTTTCCTTATTAAATTACATGATAGGGGAAATGACGTTTATATATTCTCAAAATATAAAATACAAGGTTGTAAACTTATTTATTTGTGACATAGAAATTATTTTTTTAAATATATATATATTTTTATATGAAAAGATAAGTTGCATATGATTACTAGACAAATGTTCTTGAATTACGGGGTTTGTCGGAAACGTTTCTATGCCTGCCGACTTTTGTTATACGAACTCCCAACTTTTACTCTTTCATTTTCTTTCCCCTCCCAAATAAACTTGAAAAAGGTGGAGTGCCTCAAGTGCTAACTATGTCATTAATTACTTTTAAGATATATCATTTTAATCAAACCTGCTCTACTTACACTTTTACTAAGTCGATGTGAAACTTTAACACAAATTTCTCACGCCCAGAACTGAACATTTATAGTATGAAGTTTGTAGGAACTAGAACCTGCTCTGATATCATATTAAAAAATTTGGGGCTTAACTCCTCTCACAAAATTGGTCCCCTCAGGTTGTGAGGGGGGTGTGTTGGAGTCCCATATTAAATAGAGATATAGCCTAGTATCAGAGTCTATCCTAGATCCGTTGGGCCACATGCAGATGTCCAGTCTTGCAAACTTTACGTTACAGATGTCTAATCCTGGGCGTGAGAGAGGTGTGTTGGAGTTCCATATTGGATAGAAATATGACATAAAGAGTGCTTATAAGGGACAACTTTCATCCTATAAACTAACTTTTGGGGTTGAGTTAAACCCTAACCTAAATCTTAACATAGTATTAGAGCATATCCTAGATCTGTTGGGCCGCCCGCAAATGTCCTGTACTACAAACTTCACACTCCAGATATCCAATTCTAGGCTTGAGGGGGTGTGTTGGAGTTCCATATTAGATAGAGATATTACTTAAATAGTACTTATAAGTAAGAGTCAATCTTTGCCCTATAAGCTAACTTTTAGGGTTGAGTTAGGTCATACTTCAAATTCTAACTTCCTCGCCTCTGTCTATTATAATCTTATAATCTTAATCTAAGATCGTTCATAAGTTGGTATCCAAAGTCAATTTGCGTTAAATGTTTGTACTTTTTCTTGTAGTAAAGATGAAAAACTGACTTGTATACTAATCTATGTTTGTAGGTGAAGGAGGATTTACAATGCGATGAGATGTTATGGATTACTTACCGAATTTAGCGTTGGTTGTCTAGTATCGTCAAAATTGTAATACTAGATTAAGTTTGTTGAGGTAAATCCCAGATGTATACCCTTGTGTTCTAAATAGATGCCCGTTTGAGTTCATCGTAAATAATGACATACAGGAAGTTGTTATACCGACACATACAAGAATTTGGTTCACTTTGTTTTTAGTTTTGTAAAGCTTAAAGATAGTTGAGATAAGTACAGTTGCTGATGATCTAAAAGGCTCCAACTGTACGCGGGGCCTTGCTTAATGATTGCTGCAAATTGTACAGACTGGAAGGGGACATGAATGGAAATGAGTCATGAGGTCCTGCCTCTCTGTTCGGACAATCTCATCTCAAATTCAATATGACAGCCTGCAACTGAACCATTGCCAAATCTGCTATATCAACTGCAAGCCATTTCCAGTATCACCATCAGTGATTGAACTCAAAAGTGGCATATGTATAATGCTCTGTGTTGTTTGTAAAACCAAAAGGAAAACAACAGAGATGGAATTATTCTTGATATGATTTCATGTGTTGGTGAACTATGGTATAGCATCTGGTTCTGAGATTTACTGGGCACTGGTATTGGTTCCCCAGAAGACACTTAGGTGGACGAAAGTTATTCCATTTGTCGGCGAATTTAAGGCTGCGTTTTGGAAAAAAATTCCCAAGATACTGCGACGGGTGAGGTCCACGAAAACTAGACAATTAATTGACTGTTTGTATTTTGTAATCTTCCTCTTCTCTGTGGCCCATGTTGGCTTATAGCAATTTATCAGCCCATGGCCCTCACACCAACAGCTTGATCGCTTTATGAAGACAGCGACCGAACGAAGCTGGGGAGGTTGGCCCTCCCATTTCCCTTCTTAGCCAACAACAAAAGGTCTCAGTTCCATTACTACCTTGGTACATTATTTCACTTCATGAAATTGAAACCTGTCGTTTTATGTCCCTACCTTC
>JANIMX020000261.1:691642-707547 GCA_024582655.2 Erythroxylum kunthianum | reverse complement strand
TCCCATTTTTTTTAAGAGTCTTTATTTTATGTGTTTAGGGGCCTCATTTTTTTAGGTGCCCCATTTTTTAAAGGCTTCTGTTTTTTTAGGGGACTTTTCCTGCACTTGCTCAGGGCTCATCTTTTTAAGGATATTTAATGTATTTAGGGGCCCATTTTTTTTAAGAGTCTTTATTTTATATGTTTAGGTGCCTCTTTTTTTTTTAGGTGCCCCGTTTTTTAAAGGCTTCTGTTTTTTAGGGGACTTTTTTTTTACTTTGCCCCAGGGCCTACAAATAGTCAGGGCCGGCCCTGTATGAGTCTTAACCAAGATGCCGTTTAATCTAGTATACAGTCAAAGTGCTACTCCCATGAGAAAGAACAAGATTAATCTCATGATAAAAATGAGGAGTTATTATGGATAAAGAATATGATTAATCTTCACCTTGGTCAGAACAATAAATTTATCAACTTATATTACATATGTATGCACTAATTTCACAAATAACATATGTTTGGAATATGACTGTAACAATAGTTAATTTAGCAACAACCAAGCAACGGTGAGTTGGGCTTAACAGCAAGTAGGGGTAAAATTACAATGGTGAGTTGGGCTTAATCAATTTTTTTCAAAAAAAAGGGTTAAATTAGTAGGAAACAACGGGCGAACCCACATGAAGTAACAAAACCTATATTGCTCGTGCAGTGTAAGAGATAGAGGCATCTTAATCAACTTAAGAGATTGAAGATGGATGTTAGAGAGAAACAAAAGCTTGATATTTATCGGAGAGATTTACACATAATGCAAATGCTAGAGTCAACAATAGAAAAAAAATACTGGAAGACACAAGTGTTAAAGAATTGAGCTATGGATATTTTATTTAAGAATATGTTGAGTTATTAACGTAATATCCTTTTTTATAGCAAAATAATGAAATTACCTTTATTTTTATTTATTCTAACAAATCTATCACCACAAGAGAGAAGCCTATTGCACAAACTTAATCTACAAATCAGGGTTAAAAGAGAAAGTTTTGGAAAGTTTAAGGTTACTTTAGCCAAAAAAAATTACGAGACTTTTATGCACGTCGCACCTAAGTTGGAGGACTAATTTGAACTTTTTCCCTTTATTTAATAGTATATAAAAATATTATTAAATGATTATACTTGTTATGAAGTATTTTAGTTTTACAATAGAACTTTAAAAGGATAATAAAACTATTAATTTAATTAATACAAATAATTACTCTAATCCTTATTTCTTAATGTAATATCACCATATTATGTAATATTATATTAAATAAACATAAATAATTGGTTGGATATAAAAAGAATTTGAAGATAGCAGCAAAAACTTAAAGATAAAGAATAATTATTAAATAATAAATAGATAACGAAATGGGTCTTATTTTCTGTTAATGATCTTCTGCCTCTCCCATAACTATCATGCCACTGTTTTAGAGTAATCTTATCCAGACTTATCCCAATTCGTCGGAATAAGGAGATTTAAAGGCTAAAATTCTTAAAACTGAATGAGGAGATATTAACGTGGAAAACATGATTTGGATTTTGATTTTGATATATCACTTAGCAAAATGAAGCGTAGATCAAATGCCTAGTCTTTATCTTCTTTCTCATCAAAGGTTTAGAAAAAGAAATTATACAAAGAGGCGAAACTGTCCCTATAGAAACTAACTTTGCAATTTCCTTATCACCAAGTGGAATTTAGTCTTCACGACTTTCTTTCTCTAAATCATGTCAGACAGTTGCTGGCAACTTGTGCTTGCTATTTCTGTCCCACCACAAGAGAGGAAGAGGACAGAAGAAAACGGAAAGCTGGCTGTGAGTGACACGAAACAACTCTTGCCAATACCATACCTTAAAGATATGAATCTGTTAAAGAGAAAAAAAAAAATCAAAAGATGTTCCTACAAATATCCCATATTCAGATGACTTCATCTATTATAGTATACGCCTTCATCATTTCCATTTACCCAGTTCAAGCAGCTAGAGTATATGATTGACTTGGGAAATAATTTCATAAGCACTACACAATTCAATGGCTGTGTTTCTTTGCTGAAAAAAGAACAACACCCTTGACAAGTTGGGTTGAGGAGGTTCTAATGGTGATGAATTAAAGAACTCCAGTTCAGTGCCTCCAAAGCATTTCTTCTGATCATTATTTTAATGGGTGGGCAAATAAGGTTTAGTCTTGAAGGCAAGTAGAAATTACTATCACACGCTCACTTCAAAGCAGAAGTTGCCCTTTCCCTTTCGTTTTCCCTTTCCTAGTCAAACAAAAAAATACCTACCCACCTCGAATATCGACAGTGTATCCGTGATCATATTCTGTCCACAAATATCTCTGTTTATATTATTGTATTTATCTAAAATTTGATTCACACGGGAACAAATTATTCCCTTTCACGAGATGATAATAACTTTCACTGTTTTCTTGACTCCTTGTAATTTGTATGTACATATATAGGCTTCACGTGTGTCTTTCTTTCTGCAGTAGATTCCTTTTACTTTTAATCGGGTATTTCTGCTGCTGTTTGTTACGCCCTGGTGCTTATCTACTTCACTAGACTTCTTCCATATATGTATATATATATATACTTATTCTCGCGCTTGATTTCCAACTGAATTATTGTTCTGATCATAGCCCTTTGTTCAATTTTTATAAGCTTCAAGGTTCCTGCTTTCTGGGTTCCGTTTGATCAAACAGATGTCCTAGTCTTATCCTGTTCGAAAGGATTCGAGTGTTTTTAACTCAAATTTGGGTTTCTTCTGATTACAATCACTCGGATTGGAATCTTGAAAGTTCTGATATTGACTTAAATCACTTGAATTTGGTCCAATTCGTTCAGAACAAGAGCAAAATGGAGGGTTCTCAGATGCTAACGTTGTTTGTGTTGGCTGTTATGTCTGCGCTTTGTGGTCGTGTTATGAGTAAGGAATGTACAAATATTCCTACTCAGCTGTCATCACATACATTTCGATATGAACTCTTGTCGTCAAAGAATGATACCTGGAAAGAAGAAATGTTTGAACACTATCATTTGACGCCAACCGATGATTCAGCTTGGGCTAATTTGCTACCAAGAAAAATATTGAGAGAAGAAGAAGAATTCAGCTGGGCAATGATGTACAGGAAGATGAAAGACCCTTCAACATCCTCTGGAGATTTCCTCAAGGAAGTTTCACTACACAATGTGAGATTGGATTCGAGCTCAATGCACTGGAAGGCACAACAAACAAATTTAGAGTACCTCTTGATGTTGGATTTGGACAGATTGGTCTGGAGCTTCAGGAAGACCGCAGGCTTGCCTACTCCAGGCACTGCATATGGCGGCTGGGAGGCCCCAGATTGTGAGCTACGGGGCCACTTCGTTGGTTAGTTTCATTTTGATTCGGCGTCATATTTCTTGCTGTGAGCATGGTGTCATTTTCATTTCCTTTAAATCCTTGTTCACTGTTAGAATTTCCATACTGCTCCCCAGTAGCAAGATAGATTGGGCCGACTAGGGAGTTCAATCTGAAAGCTTTCCAGAAGTGTGGATGTTAAAATCAAACTATTCATGTTAGGCTTTATCTTTTCCTCCGTTTCTATTGACAGAATGAGTCATCATTCCTTATTCAAAAGAACACTTTTTGCATCATATTTTGGCTAAAAATCAACTTTAGATTTTGCTGTCTGAATTCTGTGATCTATGGACAAACAACCACCGGTGGTGCAATTATTCATTTCTTTCATCATATTATATAATTGTTTACCTTGAAAAGCTTTGGACGATGTGTTTGATGTGTCCATCAATTATAATCTATGGAGAAACAACATTCTACTAGCATCAATCTTCATTACTTCTGAAAGTCGTTGCTTCCGAAACTTTAGGTTGTTAATTTGTTAGCCTTTAAATTTCCAGTAGTTCATCTGGGAGGACCTGCAGCACCTCTGACTCTGTCTCAACACATGAACTTAGGACTTGGCACCTCAACTTCTATTATTGCAATCTTGTCTAAGCTTCAACTACAATTTGTTACTCCAATCTAATAATGCCTGTGATTTTCTATTTGTTCTTATATTGAAGGGCACTATTTGAGTGCATCGGCCAAAATGTGGGCTAGCACTCACAATGATTCCCTCAAGGAGAAAATGTCTGCGGTAGTGTCTGCTTTATCTGTCTGTCAGAAGAAAATAGGCACAGGATACCTGTCTGCTTTTCCTTCTGAGCAATTTGATCGTTTTGAGGCTATAAAACCTGTCTGGGCACCTTATTATACAATTCATAAGGTGGACTCCTGTTTTTAATTGTATCATTCATGTAATCATACTTCACGTCTAAGCGGTTATCTGATAATTTTTCTTTCTGTTCTCAACCTCACAGGTCTTGGCAGGTCTCTTGGATCAATATACTTTCGCAGATAATTCTCAAGCTTTAGAGATGACAAAATGGATGGTTGATTATTTTTATAGCCGAGTTCAGAATGTCGTAGCTAAACACACTGTTGAAAGACACTTTCAGTCACTCAATGAAGAAACTGGAGGAATGAATGACGTCCTTTACAGGCTATTTACAATAACAGCAAGTTCTCTATTCTGTTATAGCTTCTCTTGCTTAATTTCTCACAACCATCTTTTGGAATAACCTTCTTGTCTCATTTTATAAGATGCCTAAATCATTTGGAACGATCTTCTTGTCTTATTTAATTTAAAATTGTTTCCCCAAATCATTTCCTACAGAATATGCCTTTTAACATATATGGCATGATAGAATTATGTATCAGTTTTTTTTTCCCCTGAACCAAGCAGCATGGTTCCCCGATCTTGGTTTCTAACACAAACGTCTTTATGTCTCTGTAAGCAGGGAGATCCAAAGCATTTGTTATTGGCTCATCTTTTTGACAAACCATGCTTCCTTGGCTTACTTGCAGTACAGGTACCTTCTTTTCTTTATTTTACCTGATTTTCAGTTTGTGTTTTCCATTGATCTTGATCACGAAACAAGATGCTTATTCTGGTTTTCATGAAACAGAATCAAAATATTTTAGTTAAACTTCTGCCCTTGAACTTGGCCTAAATTAAGAGTTTTCATTTTAGAGCTTAAAGTTGACTCAAGCTCCTATTGGTAGAAAATGAAATATGTAAACTAAAATGGCCCCATGACTAAATGGAATACTGATGTTCTCTTTATACTTAGGCATAGAGTGGAATATTGCTGCCAGTGTGGTGACCTGCAGATAAATGATAAAGAAATGTTAAGCATCTATTTTGACAGGAAAAATTTCTCTGTTTGGAGAAACATAGAAGCTTGTATCCTGATTAATGCTTTTCAGAATTCCTTATCTTGTAGTTAATGTTCTCTTTACCAGGATGAAACTTCAGAACTCCATAAATAATTGTTATAATCGATCCAAATCTTGTCTTTTTCAAGCTTATATATGAGAATGGAATTCTGGGATACAAGGCAGATGCAAAGGGCAGATTGGAGGTTAGATGGAGGGGATTAATAGTTTTTACATTTTCACTCAAGGAATGATCTCTTAAGCCTAAAATGGTGTATTACTTTAGTAAGTTCGAAAAGAAAGAAAGGCATGATTGTAGTGAGACATTTAAATCTATGCAATTTCCTTTAGATTACAGCAATAACTTTCTTCTTTGTTTGTAGGCTGATGACATATCCGGTTTCCATGCCAACACTCACATCCCCATTGTTATTGGATCTCAAATGCGTTATGAAGTCACTGGTGACACACTTTACAAGGTGAGTCGCTTCAGACAAGAATATCCCTTCATATGAAGCCCCTTTGCCATTCCCTACTTTCATTTTTTGGAGAAGCTAGAAAATCAAGGCATGTGTAAATCAGCTATATATGATTTCTTACTGAAGGTTTGATGTTTTGAAAGATGAACAACATTATTGTTTGTTGGATAGTTTAATGGTCTTTATTAAAATAAAATTTGTGATGTTACAGGATATAGGAGTTTACTTCATGGATATAGTCAATTCTCCTCACAGTTATGCCACTGGAGGGACATCAGTCAGTGAATTCTGGTACTAAGAAAAGCATCTTCAGGTTTTAGTGAGCTTATATCAATTTGGTTATGTTTCTTTCTTGGTCAAAAGAAAAAAAGAGAGAAAGAAGAGAGCAGCTTCTGTGTTGAAGTTTGTTAGAGCCGTTTTCCAGTATTGGAGTACATGTCCTGTTCCAATATTAGTAAACCACGTTTTCTACATCCACAAAGTGATCACTAGCTTGTTTCCCTGTGTTAATCCATGATTAGGTCGGATCCAAAGAGATTGGCTAGCACATTAGCGACTGAGAATGAAGAATCATGCACAACTTATAACATGTTAAAGGTATCATGCTCTAGATTTTGTTTTCCCATTCTTCAATTTGGTGTAGAAGAATTTCAATTTCGAAAATTTATGGTCTACAATATGTATTTAAGTACATTATGTTGGATTCTTTTCACACATCTTTCTTTACTTCGATTTTTTCGGAAATAGTGATCTATTACAATGGTTTCTTTTGTCGAGTTTCTAGAGATAGCCCAGTTTCTGTAATTAGTTGGTAACTTTAATTAATTTTTTTGTTGCAAAAATTACTGCATGAGCTTGATGTTACCACATGAACTTGTAGGTCTCTCGCAACTTGTTTAGATGGACCAAAGAAATGGCATATGCAGATTATTATGAGCGTGCCCTGACAAATGGTGTTTTAGGAATCCAAAGAGGAACAGAACCTGGAGTGATGATTTACATGCTTCCACAAGGTCCTGGAAGTTCCAAGGCCAGGAGCTATCATGGATGGGGAACATCAACCAACTCTTTCTGGTGCTGTTATGGAACAGGTGTGAGAGTTAGTGCAGCGTCTTGAACTGCCATTCTCAAGAGAAACTCAAACTTGCTAAAAATCTTTGAATCTCACAATCTTTGTCCTTGTTTCCTTTCGATTTTGTTTATCTAGCATGTTAATCTACTTGCATTTTGTTATCCTCAGGTAGTGATGGTCAAAATCCTCATTTAATGTGCTAGCTTTTGATAATTATGCTACTTTGACAGGTATTGAATCTTTTTCAAAGTTGGGAGATTCCATATATTTTGAAGAAGAAGGAAAAGTGCCAGGCCTCTACATCATCCAATATATATCGAGTTCTCTTGATTGGGAATCTGGGCAGATTATGGTTAATCAGACAGTTGATCCTGTAGTCTCCTCGGATCCTTATCTTCGAGTAACTTTCACCATTTCTCTGAAGAAGGTACTTTTTAACAAATAATTTATGCACGAGAGACTTAGCATCAGCATCCTCTAGTAGTACTGAACATCTACTCTGTTTCTCTTAGAAATAAAGACTCCTTTTTTCTCTTTTTTCTTTTTGGAGTGACTACTATCTGAAGTGAGTATTTCTGAGTTGTGTATTCTCAACTCTACCTCATTCTTCAAGGGACTGCTATATTTTAAACCTTATGCAATGTTTGCAGGGATCAAGCCAATCTTCTACCTTAAACTTGCGCATACCAATTTGGACTCTTTCAGATGGTGCTAAGGCAACATTAAATGGTCAAAGTTCATCCCTACCAGCTCCAGGTAAAAGGGCATATTCCCAGTTTGAATTCTTCACCTATTGTATCAACCCGTATCTAAGGGCTTTTATGTTTGGATTTTCTCTTTTATCTACAGATAGCCAAAGGAATGCTAATCAATACACAATACCTTTTTATTCTTATTTTTGGAAAAATCCATGGAATATTCATTTATTCTACACCTATTACAGGTAATTTCCTCTCAATCACAAGAGCATGGAGTGGAGGTGACACACTTAGCCTTCAGCTTCCCATCAGCTTAAGAACAGAAGCTATTAAAGGTACTATGAGAAGAAGTCTGGTTTACTAATTCAATTAATATGATGATTGTTTGTGGCAGTAGATACTGCTTATAGCTGCTTAATTATCAGGATATATGACTGGCAGTCTTGAATCTTGTTCAGATGACCGGTCCGACTATGCTTCTATTCAGGCAATATTTTATGGCCCTTATCTACTTGCGGGCCTTACAAGCGGTGACTGGAACATCAAATCAGGGACCGCAAAAGATCTTACAGATTGGGTAACTCCAATTCCGTTGACTTACAATGATAATCTGGTATCAATTTCTCAAGTATCAGGAGATTCAGCTTTCGTCTTCACGAATTCAAACCAGTCAATCACAATGGAAAAGACCCCGAAGTCTGGCACAGATGCTTCTGTTCATGCCACTTTTAGACTCATCTCAAGTGATTCCTCTTCATCAGAACTATCAACATTTAAAGATGCTATTGGTAAATCAGTTTTACTAGAACCATTCGATCTTCCGGGAATGTTTATGGTGCAGCAAGGAGAAGGTAACAGCCTTACAGTTGGAAATGCTGATGACAGCAGTGACTCTATTTTCCGCCTGGTTTCTGGATTGGATGGAAAAGATGGAACCATATCCTTGGAATCAGTAAGTCATGACGGCTGCTTTATTTCTACTGGTGGGAATATCAGTTCTGGCGTAAGTGTAAAGCTTAGCTGCAAACCGAAGCAATCGGATGCCAGCTTTCTGATGAACAAGGGACTAAGTGAATACCATCCAATCAGTTTTGAGGCAAAGGGCGAAAAGAGCAATTTTGTTCTTGTTCCATTGCTGAGCTTGAGGGATGAATCTTACACTGTTTATTTTAACATTCATGCTTAAGAAATCTGCTTATATTTTATGGGAGGGATTTGAGAAAGCCTTCGGGAATAGGAAAATAGCAACAAAGTTATTTCCTTCCATTGATTACATAACAAGGGGTGGCAGACATTGTTACTCCTTGCTCATAGTCCTTGCGAAGTTAAGCATGTAACCGTCCAAAACGACAAATTAGTTGTCACTGATCCTGTTTAAATAAATGAGTGGGATGCCATAGAAATTGGCGGTGAAGAATAGTGATGCAGTTTGTGCGTACTTTGTACTTGGGTTTTGTGAATCATTTGGTCAACCTTTGATTGATGTTTTATAGTTTTGGGACAAAGCAAAACTAAGGGCTCCAAAAATTGATAATATGTAAATTTTAAAAATATATTTTTATTACTAAAATTTAATATCTATGCATAAGTCATAAGTTTACATACTCAACAAAATATTAAATGATTATAATAGCAGTTAACAATGTCTTGTAAATGTCAGCACTAAAAATAATAGCAACAATAATATGTAGTAAAAATTTCGTTAAATACAAGGTCTGAGGAGGCCCTATAATATACAGCTTTACCCCTAATTAATAAAGAGGTTATTTCCGAATAATAATAATAATAATGATAAGAAAAAGAAGTCGAAAAAGAAAAAGAAAATTAATAGCAAAATAATAATAATACCCATTACTATATCAAAAAAAATCCTTAGATTAAATCCATATGAGATAAATATTACCTATTTAAAAGTTTGAGCTAACTACCAGAATTTCTTTACAAGTGATCACTTATTTGTATCCTAATACGCCATAGTTTTTTATTGTGGGTCATATCCTTAGTAAGTTCCAACATTGTCATATAGTTCTTGATCATCTCCCTCAATTCTTCTTAGGCCTCCCTTTTTTTCTCTTACAGTCTTTAAGAACTATCTTTTCGCGTCTTCTCACTAGAGCTTCTGGGTGTCTCTTCTTAACATTTTCAAACCACCTAAGTCTAGCCTCCCTTAATTTGATGATAATATTAGCTACATTTAATTCATCCCTTACTATTACGTTACTGGCCTTATCTCTCCTAATAAGGTTGCATATCTAACGGAACATTCTCATCTACATAACCATTAACTTATGATTATGCAATTGTTTGATAGGTCAATACTCTACTCCATAGAACATGGCTGACCTAATTGCTAAACAATAGAATTTATCTTCTTGTCACACAGAACTGCTGATGCATTTCTCTATTTAAGCTACCCTGATATGATTCGGTGAACTATGTCTATTAATCTCTCCATTACTCTGGATGATAGATCCTAGATATTTAAAACATTCATTTTGTGGTATAACTTTTGAATCGATCTTTACCTCCACGTCAGTAACTACTCTTTTTCCCGAAAAGTTACATTCTACGTACTTAGTTTTAGTCATATTCAATCTAAAGCTCTTTGACTATAACGCATCCATCCAAAGTTCAAACTTGGTATTAACCCTCTCTTTTGTCTCATCCACTAAAACATTGTCATCAGCAAACAACATACACCAAGGCACCTCCCCTTGTATACTCTTAGTGAGCTCATCAATCACTACTGCAAACAGAAAGGGGCTCAAAGAAAAGCTTTGGTGTAGTCCAATATCTATATAAAATGATTTGTATCTCCTCCTAACACCCTTATTCTAGTTTTCATACCTTCATACATATCCCTAATAATTTGTATATACTTCATAAGAACCTCCTTGATTTCTAAACACCTGCACATGATTTCCCTTGGTATCCTATCATACGCCTTTTTTAAACTAATAAAAAATCATGTGAAGGTTACATTTTCTTTCCCTGTAGTACTCAATTAACCTCCTAAGGAGATGCAAAGCTTATGTTATGGACCTTCCTAACATGAAGCTAAATTGGTTTTTCGAGATAGAGACATGAAGCAATAACAACAAAATAGCAGCAATAGTAGCCGAACAACAATATCATATTGTAAAACACCAAGAAAACTGCACTAACAAGCACATAGATGATCATGAAAAATAATTACTTTGTACATTTTTATGCAAAATCATTAATAATAGTATCAAGCTCGATAGTGTCCAACATATCCTTCTCGATACATAAAATAGTTAAATCATTTAACATTTCTTAAGACATTGATGAATTCAAGTAAGTTTTCAATAATTTTAACTTTAAAAAACTTCTCTTAGATGATGCTACAGCCACATGTATAGTCAATATAATTCGATAAGCAATTGAAATATTTGGATATCAATATATAGCTTTAACAAATTCAAGAATTTCAACTGATGATATTAACTCATTTAACAAAATCATTTGCAAAACTTTTAATTAAAATAAAGATCATCTAAATCCATATCCAACACATTATCATGAGAAAAAAAGTAGTTGTAAATATAGTGCAACATTCTCTTAGTTCATTATCATCCAACAACCTTAACTTCTTCAATTCAAATAAAAATTTAAAAATACTTTCAAATGTCGTTAATTGTTCAAATCTATTCTTCAACGAAGCAATTGTCATATCGACAACAACTAAAAAGTAACTAACTATAAAGTAATCCTTAGCTAATTGTATTTCTCCATCATAATCATTTTCATCAAATTATCTTCTCCTAATAATAAAACGCCTAGTTGGAAATGTAGGCTCAATATTCATCTCATATGCAAAACTTTTGGCAATATTCATAATAGAGGCAAACCCTTCATTTGTATATTTCTTAAAAAATATTATCACGCCTTCTAATTGCTCCATGGTAGCATCAATGCACATAGATTTAAACTGCAACATTTTACTCACTATGTTAATAGTGAAAAAATATCATACCAAATAAAATCTGAAAACCCTCAAATACATTAACCAAATTTTCCTCTTCACTCTTTGACTTGGCATCATCACAAGATCTAGATAATTCCATCAAAGCCAATCTTATATGAAAAGCTTGAAATCGAATAGCTTTAACATCTTTTATTTAACTCTCCCAATGAGTGCAAACGTTGATTTCATGGTTAAGCATGAAATATTATTAAGTAAAACCTTTCACCTTTTAGGAGAACTTGAAAATAATGCATATATGCATTATACAACTCCAAAAAAGAACAGTTTTAACACAAGAATGCATCATATCACTAAGAGTAAGGTTAATATTATGACAAGTACATGGCATATAATGCTCTCAAATTTATTTCAAGCAATCACTTTTGAACCTCCTTGATGTTTTTCTTTTATATTAGAACCATTGTCATAACCTTGACCCCTCACATTATGGACGTTAAGATGAAGATACTTAAATTCATTCAATAATTCATTAAAAAGACGCATTTTAGATGTGTCATCTACCTTCAAGAACTCTAAAAAGTATTCCTCTATTTTTATTTTTATTTGACATATTCACACATCGTACTAACATACTCATTTGTTCTTGAAGGCTCAAATATGGAATACAATCAAGAATAAAAGAAAAAATATTTCATCTCTTTAATAATCTTTATGATAGAAGTTCTAAAATTATGGGCCAAAAAAGAAATTAATTCATTTTGAATTTTATGACCGAGATAATGATGATTTCATGATTTTGAATGTATCTAACATAATGTTGCATTATTCATCAAATTCAACAATCATCTCAATCAATCCCAAAAAATAACCATTACTATCTTGGTAAAGCTTCTCATTGGATCATCAAAAAGCCAAACTATATTTAGCAAGACATTCACAACAGAAACTATTCTTATCAAAATTTGTCTCGAACATTCTTTCTCCTTTACAATTTCTTATCGCATATCTTTATCAACTGTTTGATTTTTTTCTCAATCTTACTCTTAATTCATTCCAATTCCTCATGTTATTCACATGTTCATCACTATTCTCGTGTTCTTTTAAGTCTCTCACTAAGATGCTTCCAATCTCTAAATTCATCATTTGTTAATGCACTTTGTTTACTATTAGATTTGAACATTACAATAAAAACAATATACTTTATTAATATGTTTAGAGTAAACCAACCATTTTCTATTGCTAATATGTCTATCACTCAAAAATTTTAAAATAATATGAAAAATGCAAAGGTATTGTCTAAAGGAAGCCCTCTTTTACAAGCTCCATTTCAACTAAAATATCATTTACTTTATTATCAAGATTATACCAATTTTTATGATCATAAATATCTAATATAGGGATTAGTTGCTCATCTGTAATTAAATTTTCTAAATTAGATGCATTTAGTACATGATCATGCTCACTCAAATTATTAGCATCCTTATGAATATGAATCTCATCACTTAAAATTTTCTTTATATTGTTCAAAATTGCCCTCACTTAATTTCTTAGGATTTTCACTAGATGAGGCTACTATTTTAATAAATTTATTAATAGCTCCTTTTGGGGATTTTATTAATTGTTATAATTTTTTCTTCTTTTCTTTTTTTCCTTTGTTCACTTGTAGATAATTATTTTTTAGGCAACATCATATAAAACAACTATAACAAAAGTACCTGTATGAAACTAGAAGAAGGGGACAAGTATAATATATCAATAATATCTTGACCATATATCATAAAGTTATATCCATGTATTATATATCTGCGACAGAGGAAAACAGAAAAGAGAAAAATTTAATATCCTATATAAAAATATAAAAATAAAGAGTAATTTACTATGATATATGTAAAATAAAAGAAAAATAAATTATCAAGCTAAAATTTTGATTTGAATTATCATATGCTTGATGTTAAAAAGATACTGACAAGAATTAGTTGAAATTTTTTTTAAATTAGGAAAGTTATTACAAATATTTAAAAAAAAGATATTTGAAGAATAGAACATGAAGATTCAAATTAGATAAACTTAACAACCTGCTTTCTCCAAATTTAACTTGGATTCCTTTTTCGATAGAGAACATTACATAATAAAATATTTACACTAAAATATAAAGGGACATCAAAACTTTTTACTGAAAGCAAGAGTTTATACAAAAAGTCAAAGATTGAAATTCCAATTATATATTAGGATCAAATATTATTATATTAATAAAATATATCATTATTAATAAAGATGTTACCATATATCTCTAACAAATTGATCTCAAATTTTCCTTTTTTTTTAAGTCTAATGCATATGTGTGTATATTTATCATCATTTAACTTGCGTAAATATGTACTTTCAAAATAAATGAAAATAAAAAATAAAAAAGATAAATGTAAAAAGAACATGTTCTTTTCTTCTCTTTAACAAGATTAAAACATAATCATTAAACTGCCCAATTAATATTTGGAACCAAACTCTTATTTAGCTCTATTCAATAAAGCTTGAAATTCATAATAGTTCAAATAAGGGACTCAACCACAAATTTTTTATTTTCAATTAAAGTGCCAAGAAATCTTTGGGTACATATAAATATCTTGAAGCAGATTTATTAACTTTTCAATTTCTATCTCTTTTAATGAATAGATTTATTAAATTTGAAATTTCTAACTCTTTTAATAAATAGATTTATTAACTTTTCAATTTTCAACTCTTTTAATAAGTGAGCCCCTATGAAATAAATTTATATAAAGACAAAGAAAAAACTAACGAACAAGGACATAGAATTATAGAAAAATGAATTAGGTGGAACTCAATTAGACTCAATAAAAAGAAAAAAAATATCAACAATGACTTAAATGATAAGAAAAAATTAAGACAAATACTAAAATATTTTTTTAATTATCTTGTAAAATCACAAAAATAAGAAACAAGATTACAAAATTATTTTTTACAACTCATGCCCATAAACGTTGTGAAGAAGGAAATAGAATATATAGAACTAGAATATAATAATATTAAAAACATAAATAATGATATCAAGAATGAACCTGAATACATATGTTATAATATCAAATTCTGACTCTCACCAATAAGAGTGATGAGTTTTGATGTCAATACAGTAGGACTTGTGACCATTCTATCAAAATTAATTAGGTTAATATATAAAATCAAATACAAATATATACAAAAGAAGTCCCATTTTCTTCTGTCTTAGTTTCGATTCTATAAACCAACAATATACTCATCTTTTAATCGTCTTTTCTTCCTTTCAACTCACTAATTCCAAATTGGAGATTAGAGAACTATACACTCAGTAAAGATTCCAACCTTTTCCTTCTCTGCTATGTATGAGAGTAGCAGATAGTATACATTATTCATTTCTGCGTTCACATTGCTGGTAATTTCCTACCAATCAATAGATATACATTATTCATTTCTGCGTTCACAATGCAGGTAACTTGCTACCAATCAATAGATATTGGAGCCCTGGTGACAAGTTAATTCTTCAGTTACCTATTGAATTAAGAAGAGAGGAAGGTGAGATAGTTGACTGTCCTACTATATCTATTGCCCAGAAATTAGTATCCAATTTTCTGTTATGTGTTTATGTTCTGAAAAAGGGAAATATTTTGAATCACAGATAAGACTTGTTGGCAAAGAAGTGATGCTAGAACCTTTTGATTATCCTGGAATGGTCGTAGTGCATCAAGGAAGAGATAAGAACCTCGTTATTGCAAGTCATGGATATTCTGTTAAAATTCAGGCTTCTGCCAGGATTGGATGGAAGGGAAGGAACGGTGTCCTTGGAGCCAAAAAGCAATGAAGATTGCTACGTGCATGTTCATCCACATATAAAAACGAATGCAAGTGTAAAACTCAATTGTAATTTGGACAAATCTTGTGGTCTGGAGATGAAATCTGCAAGTTTTGTAATGGATAAGGGAATAAGGGAGTATCATCCCATAAGCTTTGTAGCAAAAGGAGTCCACAGAAATTTCCTTATGGAGCCAATTCTTAACTATAGAAACGAGACTTATGCGGTGGACTTCAACATGAGAACATCATCCTAGGTTCATCAAGTTGAGTGTGGAAGGTCACAACTTCTCTTACAAAATGACTAGTATATAAACCATTTCGGGTGATATACTTCTGGAAAATAAATTGGGATAATATATTACACTTTAGAATCTGTCATTACAAAACATGTGATATTAAATTTAATATTATTCTTATTACTTAATTTAAATTATATTTAAGTTAAATTTATAATAATTATTTATTAAAATTCATTTTTGTAACATATATTTATAAAAATTCTCTAGATTTTTCAAATTTTAAATATATAAACAAATCATTTAAATAGAAGGTTATTATAATTAAGGTATATTAATAATTTACAAGTATTTAGATAACATA
>JANIMX020000261.1:510170-523680 GCA_024582655.2 Erythroxylum kunthianum | reverse complement strand
CCTCAAGTTGTACCCATTCACCGCCCAGTGAGCAACCTCTCTGAGACAACAAGGAATAGAGTTAAAGTACATAATAAGTATTCAAAATATCCTTGAGTACCTCAAGCCTAAAGATATTTGCACCATTGTTATGATAAGATTATCATTAATATTTGAATATATCATCCATATGATTATCTCATAGCAGGTCATCCAATGACTACTCTTAGCAAGCATCCACGTGTTAACTTTAAACATCTCATGCTTACAGATTATGAGATATATTGCTTGATCCAATCAAGGAGTATAACATTTTTCAGTCTGTACTGATTGATAATGTCTCCTCTCATTAATCGTGTGACTATGGATAATTTAGACATTAACATAATTAGACATGATAGGAATCTCAATATCATGATCTCATCATGAGTTCATTCATGCTATGTTATGTATTGATAAGTTTCATTCGTACTAGGTTTTCATAGATATTTTAATGTGTTTTTAGGTGTTTATTAGGAGATTATCATGCATATAGAGTTATATTTGTATTAGTTTAAGTGTTTGTTCATATTCTAAGTGTTTGCATGGTAAAGAGCATGAATTCAATCATAATTTGATGTTACTTGAGGTGTTTGATGTGTTTGAGAGTGTCGACAACCAGGAACTTGAAGAATGAAGAAGATTAAGGCTGAATAAAACTGTCATGATTGTGACAGGGGGTTTTCCAACACGCGACATGTTTCATATTTTTGACGTTCTGAGCTATTTTTGGAACCAAATTAAGTGGAAAAACTCTTGTTAGAATCCTAGAAGCCTAAAGAAATATTTAAGAACAAGGAAAACGGAAAAAAAAATGCAGCAACCATTGGGAAACATTGATCAAAGTGGAGAGATCAATAAGAGCATTAGGAAATTCCAGCATTTCAAATCAATGAGTTAAACAGCCTTTTCTCTTTTCCTTTTTGTTTCTTTCGTTATCCTTGATGTGTAATTGGATTTCTAAGATGTTTATCATGTTTATGGAGTTCTAAACTCATATTAGGATTTATTCTAGAATTATTTTGTGACTTTAATTACTGTTGAATGTAATACATATTCTAATGTTTGTGATAATTGTGCATGGTTATACTTGATAATAAATCGAGAGAGTGAGTCAAAAGTAATTTGAGTTAGGTTGTGCAACGAGAGTTGGTATTTTAACAAACCCCAATTATCAAATTAACAATCATTCCAAGAGAAATTTTGTGTGAGGAATTAATTATCCAACAGATAACTTTAAAACTAATTGAATAGGTTAAGAATACGTTTAGGAATTGAGAGATTATAAATCTAGAATTTTCAGATTCAATTAGGGTTAATTGATTAGGTCTTGAGAGAGAGTAATTAATACCTTAGAAAATCTACGATCAAACACATAATTGGATCAACAATAGTTAAAGAAACAAGATAAGGAAAGAATAAGTCCTAGATATTCAATATTAATCAACCCAAAATTTTATTGGCAACTTATTGTTATTTTTTGTTTTGTTTATTTATTTCAGTTTATGTTATTTACTTGTATTAAAATCAATTTCTTTTTATCTTAGACAAAGTTAGGTTCAAATTGTTAACTAATTTATAATCCTCGTGGGAACGATAACCTTATATACTACATGATACGATCCATATATTTGCGGGTATTAGGTATAAAACTTTGCTCAATAATTGGATTAGTGTAAGTGGGAGATTGTTGGTTTATTCCTTACAACCAATCAGTTTGTTGTAGTTTAGTAAAAAAATAATTTGAAGACATTCTTTATCTTGTACATATTTAGATTTATATGATAAAATCCATGGGATAATTGTACGTTGCAAATGAAATTATGATGAGATTATAATTATGAGATTCATATTGCTTGTATTATTCCTAATTTGTTCCTAATCATTGTTATATTAAGATTGTACAATAATAAAACATAAAAAGACTAGCACATGTTATGTTTTTCATTATGAAGGAAGTAGTCGATCTCATAGGCTAAAGTAATGAGATACTTAAACAAACTTGTGGGTACTTATTAGAGAACAAGTTCACTGAATTGACCTCATATGAGAAATCCATTTAGAACATTACTTGTATGTCTATGGAAATTCTCATTGTGATGATTATATAAGTGATCCTTTGAATTGAGGACGGTCTCCAAAGTTATCTTGTCTAAGGATTGCTATGTTTTGATATTACTTATATCATATTCTAATCATGAGTAGTTCAATCGGTAGTCATTGGATGTAGTATGAACTATATGGAGTTAGTTGAGTGATCAAGATAAGATTTATCACCCTAAAGTAATTAGGGAGAATATTCTGTTGTTCTCGATTAGTATTGATTTGGGAAATCCTTAACCAAGGTAGAATGACATTTTGTAAATAGTTTACAAATGTCATTAATTGAACTAGTAGCTAATGGCGGAGAACTAATGTGATTGGACTTAAAATAAAGTAGACATTAATTTCATGTTTTATGTCTAATCGAAATATTGAATGATGAAATGATTGAATTATACAGAAAAATTATGCATGAAAAGATTAGTCAAAACTACTTTGACTTTCCTAAATATTTGGGTGGTCATGATATGTTGCTAGACACCAATCTTGATCTATGATTACAAATTGTTTAATTGAAGAATTAAAGATAAATTAAGATGAGTTTTAATTTATCTAATTCTAATTATAAATTAGAATTATAATTTAAAATCATTGCCAACATATTTGGCAACCTAATGGGTCTCACATAAAGAATGGGTTGAAGAGAATTATGATATTTTAATCAAGTTGAGCTTGATTGTAAAGTTTGAGAAATTTTATGATTGAATATGAGATATTTAATAAATAAAGATCAATATAAGATATTGAATCTTATTTGGGCATAATTGGTATTTAATTAGAATTATTTGTCATTCTAATTAAAGTTTTATTGAAATTAGAATTTAATTCAATTAAATTACTAAAATGTCATAAACTTATTATAAATATGCTTAAGCTCTAATGGAGCTAGCACTTCTTGCTTAACCATCTTTGTAAGAGTTACATAATTCTTTCTACCAGTTCTGTGGATACCATTAGAGGCCGAACATTTGTGCGGTTACGGTAGTTGAGATGAGCCAGTTTCGAAAATAGTTCATGGGATGTGATAAAAAATGATCAAGCTCCAAAATAAGGTACTATTAAGATTCATGTTTTATTATGATTTATGTGTTAATTATTTTATTATGTATTAATCATTTTATAAAATTAAAGTAATTATAGTTTTCAGGAAATAAAAAATATAAAAAAGTTTCGTAATTATTTCACTACGGTCAAGATCGGATCCCATCCTGATTTCTCGTTAGAAGTACCATCAATCATCTAAATAAAGCTCTAAAAGGGAGGTTATTAGATGATAAAAGGATTATACTGTATGTAAATGGAAGTTGTGTTCTACTTGGTTACAAAAAGAGAAGCTAGAACCTGATAGTAGCTAGTATATTTGGACGTGGTACAATACAATGGAAGAGGGTAATAATTGTGATTTGTATTAATTGAGTTGTTGGCTCTAAAATTTTGGTTCTATTAGATCGTACCAAACCTTGTTAATCCTTTTGGAGTTTTTATTAATTCATTCCAAAATTTTTAAAAAGTAAACTATAATTAGATATTATTAAAACAAATTTTACGTATAGTCTTCTATCTCATGTTTAGATTGAAGAACACTAAGTTCAAAAGACGAGAATTGATTCTCTAGTAGTGCCAAATCTCTCTAGATGGTTGAAAGCATCCAGGAAATGATGAATATGAGATTATTTTGTTTTCTAGGATCAAGTACGCAAAATATATGTTAAAGTTTAGTTATGAAATAACCATATCGTAGGAAAATTTTGACAAGTTCCTCTTTGTTTTAGTGAACATAACAAGCATGAATTTTTTTTCTGTTTTGAAATCGAGAAAATCTGAGCCAAAAGCATTCAGAACATTCTCTAGATTGAAGAGGTTCGATTGAAATAGTTTATGAGTTATAAGTACTTGTCACTGCCTCTGTCTTGGCACCTTTGTTCTTGGCCCTAAGATTAGTTAGGACCTTACGAATGTCCCAATATTAATTTGAATTAACAAAAAACTGAAACACATTCATTTAAAGGCCTGAACTTTTCTTCTCTATCAGCATAAAAAGTTTAAGAATCACAGAGCAAAAGCAAAAAGACAAGAAAACCAGCCATACTACTTCCTATTCTTTAAGATATGACATTTGAATACTCTTGAATGAAAACGAAATAAATAAATAAATAATGACCTATGTCAGAAAGAGATTGCTGCAGGTCAGAAACCCACCATTAATGACTTGACCTCCGCATGAACAAGATGCTTATAAATTAACAGGCTTCATGGCCTTGTTGGTTTGTGGTTCTGGTGAAGGGGGTCTGGTCCAGTCGGCACTTCCCTATTCGAGTCTTCTATGATTACTGTACTGCTTGCCGTCCCCTTTGTTTTGAACAGATTCCTGTCAAGTACCTAACGAAAATATCAAAACTCAGATATGTGTAGAAAGAGATAGGATCATAAGATCATAATAAAAAGAGGCATATACACATTTGAGGAATTAGAAGAGCTTCCAAGATCGTCATAGAAACGTGAAATTAATAAGAAAGATATAAAGTTCACACATTTTGAAGATGGAATCTTGAATGAGGGAAAAACAATATGACAGAGTTCTTTTTTGCGTCTTGTAAAGTTTTTATCTTTACAGGTGGGAACTCCAAAAACTGGGGCTTTTTAGGTATCTTGGTGCCACAATCCATGTTTTCTGCTAAGTTTGAGCCACCTTGTAAACCTGAGAATGCAAGTTCAAATACAAGTTATAAAAACTTGTTAATCAAGTATGATGGAGAGGAACAATATATATAAGCAGAGAGAACCAGAGAGATACTTGATCTTAAATACTTACACTCAGGAGAAGAATGAACCAAAGGAATGAAAACCAGCATAAAAATGACCACTAAAATTGAAAGCATGAAAGTCGAAGTTTTTCCAAACCCCATTTTCGTTGAAAGCTAGCCTCAACAAAAACTATTAGGCAGCTGTTTTGTTTTTATGCAAGAAGACAGCTAGTACTGATGGGGTGTTACTAAAACAGCAGGGGTGAGGAATGAAGAGGAGAGAGAAACAGATGATATCCATGAGAGAATGACCATGTACAGGTGGAACATTGTCGGGATATATTGTCCATCCTCGTACGGGTAATGGCGGCGTGGAGTACTGTCATTCGATAATTGCCAGAACATTGGCGTTTCAAATGATTGCTTTCTGATTCATTTCTGTCACCTATATGCATAGGTAGACTAGATGATTGAGTCCATTTCCCAGTCCCTTCCAATCCTATAGCTGACTTTTTTTTAGTTCCTGTAAGCAAATTAGTGGATTTGACAAGGAATTTTATGAGTTTAAGGCATGTAAAATCCCATAAATTTTGGATTAGATATGGAATTTTATTAAAAAAAATTAGTTCATCAATCTTAAAAATATCTAAAAGTTCTGCTTATAACCCGGAACATGTATTAACAACAAGCTAATGAATTATATTGTATTACTTTAAGCAATCTACTATTTAGATTGATGTTTTAATATACATTCTAAACTTTTGTTTGAAAATCTTATTGTAAAATATTCCACTAAAATATTCTTATTTCTATTTCAATTTATACATTTTCAAATAATGGTATAACTTACAATTATTATTCTTCGAATGCACAATGAATAAATTTGTAAATCAAATATCCCAAATAAGTCATTTAATGAATTAACGATTTAAAACTAATTAGCGAATTCGATCTACCGAATATTTTCAAGTCTAACGTGGCTTCAGTTTCAATTCTTCGTTTTCCAAATCATTAAGATGTGAAGTAACTCCCAACCACTACTTGAACTTGAGTCCTTCAAATTAGTAGACATAATATAGAGTAACTTCTACTAGTTTGACCATCTTTTAGGGTCATGCATTAAGATATTGAAACTTCTTATCATATAGTAATGAAAGTAGTTTTTTTTTCAAATTTTATCAAGGATATGACTTAAACATGGAAAGTATTTCATAATAATGACTAAGAAACATTATTGTTTATTTTGATAATAAAAAATATTTTAATGATTTAAAATATTTACTTAAATCATATTAATTCAATAAAATCTTAGTAGTTAGTTTTCAAATTAATATTATGACTAAAAAAATTATCTTGATCACTTTTGTGATCAACATGGAATTCTAGCGTGGTGAGGAGGAATTTTCTCAAACTTGTGTCCAAATTCTAATTAGAGATATAAATGGGCTTCACAAAACTTACATAATAGAATATTAGGTTATCAAGTTGTTAAATGCTAAAGAGTATTCACCTAAAATTTAAGTTAAAAAGATAGTTTTATTTAAGTAAATGATGAGTATAAAGTGCAAGGAAAGTTGAAATAATTATAGGATATTTTGTTTGAGTTGTATTTGTCTAGTTTTATATAGCTAGAGTGCTTATACACCTCCTAACTTCAATCATCTCAAGTAGTTTTCTAGTAATTGCTTAACCTCTAACTATCTTTGAATTTTGCTCACATCCTAATTAACTGCCTACCATATATTAATCATGTTTTCAACTGTCTTAACTCCCAAATTCTGGACTTCCTCGTTAATTCCCATTCCTAGGAATTTTTTAAGCCATCTAGTTAACTTTTGAAAATCTTAACAACTAGGCTTTTTTTTTTATCTTTGGGCCAAATAGGCCAAATTCTACTTAGGCTATCAAAAATTGCCCCTTAGATATGTTTGGTTGAGCAAACCAAATATATGGTATTGAAAACCTTCTAAACTTCCCTACAAAGAATCCAACTAAAAGAAGATTGGGAAAAATCCAACTAAAAGAAGATATATGAAAATGTTGCCAAAATAACCTTCATACAACCTTGAGTTAAAAAGAATCCTTGATGGAAAGAGAACATTGGGAATAGAATTTATATCAAGACTCCTTTATTTTTAAAACTCTCAACTGGCCACCCATTACAGAAGTTAAAAGATTTACTCTATTTGAATTTTAAATTCTTGCTGCTCTTCTAGGGTTTACTTATTTCACTATAATTTTTTCTAGTTCTCTACCATTTAGTACCTTCATCTCTAAGCAATTTGGTCTTCTCTTCTAACTTTAGGCTCCCTTCCTTCTTTTCCTTGCAAATTTATTTAAAACCTAATGAACTCCCCCTTTATTATGGCTATCGAACATTATGCATCTTCTTCATCTTCCATTAACTCTACTGAGTTGAATGCTACATACATAAGCCTTTATCTTTTCTTTGTCTTTTATTTAAATATTCTACCAATTTTTATCAATTTCATTCTCCATGTAGGTTATAAAAATTGAGGCAGTCTCCATTCTTGCTATGTCTCTCCCAACTTTTATTAGATTAAGGTGACAAACTCTTGAACTTTAAACCACTTTCTGAATTTTACATCAAAATCTCCTTTTGAGGCATTCAAGGGGGAATTCCAATTTTTGATCATGAGCAAGAATTACCTTTGACTATTGAAGTACCCTTATTTGCTAGATATCCTTAACTGTCTCTTTTGTACCTAGGAGATGCAATTAAATCAAACTTCTTACTGGAATTTCCCTTGTCACAAACCCAATAATCCATGAAACTGTGGCCATGGAATGTGGAACAATGGATTAAATAGATAGATAGACTATACCCCTCTTACCATTCTACTTGGAAGATATAATGACTGATTCAAATAATAGCTCTATCTAGAAACCCACTAGAGTACCAACCCAATTTGATATATGTTGTCCTGAAATTTTGAAATGCTTTTAATAATTCTTTTATTTTTCCTTTCGACCATGTCTCTATCTCCCTCAAAGATGTTTTCTTTTTGACTGGTTTGCCTATTACTAGAGATGATTTTGATTGGTTGGTTAAGGAAACTTATGGATTTGACCCTAATTTCTTCAAATGTTCTGTTTACTTTGGCCTGATCAAAAGTTATGCTTCTTCCAAGAATCCTATCTCTGAAAAAGAGCGTACTAAGTTTATTTAGGTCTTGTCAAATCATTTATCTTTTGTCCAATAAGCAATAAATTGAGTTTAGAATTTCTCCTTTTTTGTAAAGCAATAGCCTCAGGTAGATTTTTTTTGCTCTAGGTTTTATTTTTCAAAGATTCCTTTATTGGAATCTAACAAAGTGTTTGTCAAATGTCCCTCTTCAGAGACTTAATTTAAATGTATGGTTTGTTCAGATTTGGACACTTATTTGTCTAAAACTCAGGGATAAAGAAGGCCTTCCTTTTATAGATCCCAGATCTCCTATGTTCTTGTTTTCATCTTTCAACAAGCTTGTGTACTAAATCCATTAAGGATATTCTCAATATTTTGTTATCTTTAAAGTCCAAGTTAATGGATCAACTCAACCCTTTCAAGAGCTTCTGTAAAAGACCTTATTGGATGAAAATCTTTAAGCCTTCTGACTCCTCTTACTTGATTGCTTATCAAAAACTCTTCTTTTCTTACACCAATCCAAAAGTCTTTAGAGTGAGTTTTGACAAAGTTTTAAAGTTTGGCCCTTATATTACGTTCTTAGTCTTTGAAATGTATCTTCCTTGTCTCTAGAGCCAACAACTTGGTCTTTCCCTAGGAATTACTCCTGCTGTTCACCTTCTAAACTATCTAGTGGGAGTCCCTTTAGAAGCTGATTCTATTAATGATAAATTCTTACATAAAATTTTTGAACACTATTATACCTTAAAGTGTAAGATTTCTATGGTAAGTCGTGTCAATATAAAAGCTTACAATCTTTGGTGGCAAAAAAACTACCAATAGTTGGTTCCTTGTTTAAATCTTGCAATCCTCAAAGATACTTCTTCTTTCCTTGGTCTTTTAGAGATCACTTAATTTTATTCATTAGAACTAACTTTTATTGCTATATATTTCAAAATTATATATGCTAAAGGCAAAGAAGAGAAAAATACTACTTCTCAAAAAGAAGTAAAAGGTGTTGTAAACCCTAAATTAAAAGGAAATTCAAAGAAAAGTCTTCATCTGCTTTAAGCTCTAAGAAAGACAAACCACCAATCTCAAAGAAATATGTCAGAAAATTAACCCATTATTCTACCAAGATAATTAAAGAAATTTAAATCACCGAGCCCGTTACTAAGGAAACTGCCCTCATAAATGAGACTTTTTCCACCCCCAATAAGTTTGAAGAAGACATTATTAACGCTAGCTTACTCTTTTCTAACCTCTTTTATTTTATTATTTGACATAAATTCATCCCTATAATTTTCTTCCGCAAATTTCCAAACAATAAACTTAACACTGTCTACCCTCTTTTATAAATAAGAACCTGGGAGATTTAGAAGTTTCCCCAAGCCAAAGAACATAGAAGTCACTTCACTAGAGGTAAAGCAAGAACTCCTTTCATGTTTACATAAGTTCTTCAGACTTTTAATAAGCTCTTTTACTTTTTGTAGGTAGTAGATGTTTGGATAGCAACAACAACTTCCAGGGAAGCGTTTAATCTAAGCTTCTTAGATGTTTAACTTGATAATCCTTCCAGTGTTGTTTCATCAATTAACTTTAGGAGCTGACCAAAGACAAAGAGTCCCTAAAGCTCACAATGTTGAAAGCTTTAATTCATAAATGAAATTCAACGTTGCTCCTTTTTAAGCATAATATCTTATATTATTTTTGTGACTTAGTTTTCTGTCATTGGAGGAATTATGAGAAAAACTAAAAAAGTATTATTCCTCTTTTAAGAAATCCAATCATAACCAATTGTCTACTCCAACAAACTAAGCCTTTCATAAAAGCATCGAGAGGATTATGAAACGGACAAAGCTAAAGGTAAAAACCTCCTGGCATGAATTTAATAACTAAATAAAGAATTTGACTTCTTAGAGGATTAGGCTGCTAAACATAAAAGAGCCATTAATTTGATTACGCAGAAGCAAGAAACTTTAAATCAAGATGCCAAGTAACTTAATCAAGAATTTAGCAAGGTCAAACATATAGATAAGGACTTGAGAAAATCAATGGTGCTATAAAAGGAAGAAGTCAGCCTTTGGAAACAACAACTCCAATAAGCTAAAAAAGATCAAGTTTCCTACAATAAACAATAGGGTAAGATTCGATCTTTTGACTTGTATTAACTTTAAATTCTCTACACCTTTTTATGAACAATTTATTGGCCATAAGTTGACTTATTTGGTTTTGAATTTTAATTCGCTTAGAAAAATTACTGCTTAAACAACTATTTAGGTATTTGTTATTTTATTTTAGGAATTTTATTCTCGTTCTTTTATAATCGATCTCTCCTACATATTAGGTATATATGGTTTCAAATATTTTCATTATTAAAATGTTTATATTGTTCGTCTTCTATGCTAGATAGCTAATAGGCGTTACCTTCCAGAACCCTGTGAATTGTGAGTGGCTCTTCCCAATTAGAGGACCATTTTCTCCATTATCTGTCTTTCATTCTAGGTGATAATAACACTATCCACGCCAAATCACCTTATTGGAATTATTGTTTATGAACTCTTTTATTGAAAAACTTCGTCACCTTTTCTTTTTCTACAATTATGTTATTCAAAGTTTGGGGACGAACTTTGTCTAGATCCTCTAATTCTATCATCATTTCATCAAAATACTCAAACATCTTTAAAACATTCTGCTTAACCACTCTTAAAGATGGAATTACTACTTCCATAGGGAGAACAACATCGTGTCCATACGTCTAAGTAAAAGGATTAACCCCTTTAGCAATGCGTTTAGAAGTTCTATATGCCCATAAAGTCTCAAACAAAACCCTATGCCAATCTTTGGGATTCTTTTCTAACATCTTCTCCAGGATTTCAATGACTACTTTATTTAATGCTTCGACTTGTCTATTAACCTAGGTATAGTAACAAGTCAAATCTAGTAATTGTAGACCATAATTTATAGATATTTTTTTAACTTCTTCACCTGTAAACATAGTCTCTTGGTCATTTATTATTGAATGTGGAATTTCAAATTGATGGATAATTTATTCCTTAATTAACTTTATTATGTCAGTTTGTTCAACGTTTTTCATGGGTTAAGCCCCCACCCATTTAGTAAAATAATTTGTTGCCATCAAAATAAAATTATGACTTTTAGAGGAAGGTGGGTATATTTTTCTAATAAGGTCAATAGCCCAACCCCTAAACGGTAATGGCTTAATTATATAGTGCAACTTAGAGGCTAGAATTTGTTGTATTTTTCCATACTTTTGATGTTGTTGGCGCTCTTTTTCAATGGATAGACAATCCTTTAATATTGAAAGCCAATAGTAACCAGTACGCTTAGTGATCCACCTCATCTTAATTCCAAACTAATAAGCCTTGCATACCCCCTTATGATTGCTTCATTACTATTAATGCCTCAAGCATTACAAAACATCTTAAAAGAAATCCACCACTACCTTACTAAGACTCCTCCAGTTAGTATAAAGTTGAGTTTTGTAGTTTAATTCTATGAGGCACCTTCTTACTAGAGTACTTCAATTTTTTTTTAATTTCGTTCCTCCAATCTTGAGCAATTTCTTTATTGATATTGAAAACTTCTAAGGAGATCTCCCTTTTATAGATAAATGGATGAGATTTTCATTGTATAACAACACATTTATGAATGAGCTCCTCGAGCATCTTTAATCCAGATGCAATTTGAAAAAGTTCATTTGCCTCCCAATTCTCGTCTTGAGGAATACATTGAAATTCAACCTCTTCAAAGAATTCCAGTAATTGAACAGAAGCAGTATAATAAGGCAATAAAGTTAAACTTGTACACCTATAATCTCATACTACTTATCGCAATACCAAATGAGAATCTCCCATAATGAAGGATTATTTAGCTCCAAGATCTAGTAAAAGTTTTGTCCTAATCATTAGGCCCTTATATGCTACCTAATTATTAGTGTATGAGAAGTACATGTTGGGAGAAAGAAGAGTTTTTGTTCCATTTAGTGAAGTAATGACTATTTTGACACCAACTGATTTCTCTGTGCTAGAACCATCAAATATCAACTCTTAAGGTTTATTTTTGCACATAAAAACAAAATGTTCTAGATCCTCTTAAATTTCTATCATTAAGTGGCTTGTTAAAAAGTGAACCAATGCTTGACCCTTTACTGATTTATGAAGATAATAAACTAGGTTAAAATCTATAAGTGTCATAAGCCACTTTCCAATATTCACCAAAATATTTGGTTTGTTCAGCATATATTTCATCAAGTCACTTTATGAAACCATAAAAAAAAAATCAAAATTTAAGCAAATAATGTCTTAATTTTGAACAAGTAAAATATAGAGCCAAACATAATTTCATAATAAAATGTTCTTTTTTTGTTGGCATAAGAATTTTACTTAAGTAATAAATTGCCTGCTTATGACTTGCCTTATTATTTTAGGTTAATAAGCACCCAATAGATTCATTTCCAGTAAAAATATATAACTTCAAAGGTATTCCCTTATGAGGTTGCATCAAAACTGAAGTATTAGTCAAGTATTCCTTGATCTTATTAAATGTTGAATTATGTTGGGTAGAAATGCATCAAGCAACATTTGATAAGATCAATGAATACTTGACTAATACTTCAGTTTTGATGAAATTTTCAGCTTCAAAAGATATGAGAATTCTTTTGTTTTTTTATGTTAAATTAACAATAAATATTTAGACATAATTTACTTAGCCTAAAAACCTTTAAAGTTTTGTCTTACTTTGAGATGGTTTTGTTTTGAGAATCGTCTTTGCATTATTTTTGTTTAATCCAATTCCTTTTTGATGGACCAAAAAATCCATAAAGTTTCATGCTTTTACTTTAAAAACGCACTTCAATGGGTTTAACTTTAACTTATTCCTTCTCATCCCTTGGAAAGCTTCCCTTAGATTCTTTACATAGTCCATATTCTTTTTGGACTTAGCAATAATATAATATATATCAACTTTTAAAGTATGACCTATTAAATTAATAAAGGTAGTATTCAAAGCCCTCTCATAAGTGACTCTTATATTCTTTAAGCTAAAAGGCATCACAATACATTCAAAAGTCCATATTGATCGAGGTCATCTGAAGGACATTTTGGGGATATCACCCTCAGTTATAAAAATATAATTGAACTAAAAAAGCAATTTGTAAAAGAAAAAAAAGAATGCATAATTGTTGCATCAATTAAAGAATCAGAAATTGGCATTATCTACATATCTTTGGGAGTGGCAGCATTCAAATCCCTAAAGTTAACACATACTTTTAACTTGTCATTTTTCTTTACTACAGGTACACCATTAGCTAGCCTCTCAAAATGTCACGACCCGGAACCACCCAAGCCCGTGACAACCGCCTCATACCTGAACTAAGGTTACGCTCGATACCCTTAAGTCGACTATGCAAGGCGCATCAGTACCATTACATTATCATTTCGTTAACGTTTTACAAAAATTCGGCAGCACAACGGCTGTTTTCGGACTAGCCAAAAAA
>JANIMX020000260.1:5042593-5052923 GCA_024582655.2 Erythroxylum kunthianum | reverse complement strand
ACCTATGATTGGTACTTGAATCCCGACATTCATTGTCCATTCATGGGACTGGTAATTCCATACCTAGGGTTTGGACGCCGATGAGGTCATTACCTAGTGTCATAACGCTCCTGTTGACTGAATCCGGACTTACCCCGGATGGGAGTCGAGCCAACACTGGGTTTTGGTGGGTGTGAGCAATGTTGTTAAGGGTAATGTACTGAACTCCTATCTTAAATGACAACCAACCTGAGTCAAACATATATGCATATCTTTAGAGCTTATATTTGATTAGATGCAGAACATATATGAATTTGATGTATCAATTTGTTTTTAGTTTACATGATCATTAAACATTGTTATTTCACATAACCTTTCGTTACACCTAAAATTCTGTATACTAACATCCCATGTGTTTCTATTTATTGTTCCTATGAAGCAATGCCAGTAAAAATGTTATTTTTCTGCAGCATTGCTTCTATGATTGTAGTAGCGAAGGCTATAACGTCTCAATTTATGCTCCTATTTTGAATCTTTGATTTATTCTAATGTTTCACGTCTTTCTATTTACTGTTCCTATCTTTTCTGCAGCAACAATGCTATGGTTTTTGGACTAAACGCAGCCACACTTAGTTTATCCCACTATTTCATGGCTATTTCTATCATGAGAAAACTTTATGATCACTTTATTTAGTAAGAGAGGAGCATTAGCACATCAATGCTTACTTTCACAAATTATAGCATAGATTACATGTTACTGAAATAGATAAAAACAGTTCAATTTTATTATTTTTGAAAATATTTAAATTTGGTTAACATTTTTAATTGCACAAATATTGTACTTTGTTAGTTACTTAAATAAGTATATGCAATCTAAAAAGAATTTAATCAAATTGAAAAGGTAAATTAAGCATGTGATTGAGCACATTACCCTACCATTTTATAAAATGGACTATGCAGAAAAAAGGACAGAGAAGAGTAAGGACCAAAAAGGATACTTCCTCAAAACATGTAAGTTTTTTATTTCTCTTCCTCGTAGACAAAAATATACAAAATGGCAAGCCACAAATTGATGGTAATAAAGATGATGACCATTGAAATACATTAAATTTTCCATTCAGAATAACATTTTATAGTAGACATGATACATAATTACAGTGATATCAAAGTGATTTAAAGTTTCATTAGAATCTTATTGTGCTAATAATTTCTATGAAATACAACTCAAAACATTTTTCATAAGATGCTCTTTAACATAAATTTTTAAATATGAGTTTTTTATTCTTATTATTTTTCAATTAGATAAGTATATGTTAAAATAAGCATATTCCAAAAAAAGATGTTTACAATACAAAGTATCAACTACAGGATGATCAAGAGCAATGCACGCGTAGCAAAAACAGTTAGCAAATATAAGAAAAAAAATGGGCCCATTCCCTGCATACCTTGGATTTGTACGGGAATTCTGTTGGATAATTCTCTTCTCTAAAAATTTCAAGAAAACGAGGCTTCACTTCCAACTTTTTGTCTACCGATGAAACAACACGAACTACAAGCGCTTCTGCTCCAGGAATCTGAAGATATAGGTTATTGCAGAAATCAGATAACAGCAATTAGGTCTAATAATAATTATGGAACCCTGCTGGAAGCTCACCAAAATAGCTCATAATAGCATTGCTTCAGACAAATCACCGTAAATGACTAACATAGAGAACACATTTCATATTTAAACAGAAAAAGAAATCATAATTCCATATGCAAATCATCAAGTAAACAACTAATTTTACTTCAAACTTTTAATATCATAAACTACATCAAGGATTTCTTTCTAGTCTCAAAAAGGAAACCTATACAATTACCGAGAAATTAAAAACCATTTTGCTCTTAAACTCTCTGCATTTACTGATCAAGACAGAATATTTTAGTCCGCTTAAAAAACGTTTGCATGACAGTGAATCAACCTATCAAATTATAAATGCTTCAATTTCATACATACTCTAATGCAAATCAACCCGGCAATTAAAACACAGAAATTAGTATATAAATATAAATTAATGTAATTCGCTATACTATTCATCAAAAGAATATAAAGCTTGTTGATCAAAACATCAGAAAAAACTGAAGCAGTTCAAACCTTAATCAAATAAACACAATGACCAACAGGATTATATATGGCCCACCTCATCATAACCTTTTCCATGAAGCCTGGCCCTTTCTTGCCTTTCCTGCTTCAGTCTCCTAAATAGCCTTTGTTCTATTTGGTCGCTAAGTATGGTTCTTGGCAAATCTTTTGCTCCAAGAACAGCACTCTGTGGCAAGGGCTTGCGCTCTCCTCTTTCAACCTCCGCAATGTAGCAATTAGGACAAGTATATTCAGCTTGCCCACCATCATTCCTCCGACCATTAAACAGAGCACAAATTTGATGCTGCCAAGCCTCACACTTGTCACATTGAACCCACTGTGCACATAAGAAAATAAAAATAAGATGCAACTGGTTCAATACCACCATGTAATGAAGTTGTAAATAACATTGTGTAAGGAAGCACGGTAATGAATAGAAGGCAAGCATTGTCGTACCCATTCTTCAGTTTCCTCATCATTTTTCTTCTTCTCAAATCGTGTTTTCAAAATTGCAGTCCCATCAACAACGATAGTATCTCCACGAGCCTCATTATAACATGGTATACAGAAATAATGCCTTGTATCACCAGCTCCCATAGTATAATACATTGCATTCCGCTTGATGCGAGCACCACATGGTGTGCAATATATAGGTGGTGGCTCAAAAGTAAGCTTCTCAACTGCACACAACTGACAAGAATTCTCACTCATCGAATGTTCCATTGCTTGATTTTTTTCAGCCTTAGCCTTACTCTGCAAAGTGGAAGAGTGAAATGAAATAATTCCCATCTGAATTAATTTTCATTGCGCAGAAAATATGAAAATTGTAACCAACAGGAAAGTCCTTTACGAAGTTGAAACCGTCAATAGTTTTTGAGGATTAAGTCAATAGTAATTAGTAATTACCAAGAACTGGAATAGTTCATCTTTTCCAACCATACCAGAGAATGTAAAAATACATTAAGCAAAGCATTAACCAGAAATTTCAGTACTTCCAAAGTAGTTTCAGATTAAGTGCAAAAACATCTTTGAAATGATAAATGCTTTAAGAACGTTATTTTTACATGCTCTTAGGCATAATCTCGATGTGGCAACTAGTTTTCAAAGTAAACTTCAGGCTAAGTCAAGAAACTAATGTCAATTGATCTCCATTCATTTAGCCATTTGAAAAGATAAGTCCAATAGCAGTACCACTTCTTTTCTTCTGTCATTTTATATGATTTTCCTGTGCTGGAATTGGAAAGGAAAAGAAAATGAAAGCACCTAATAACAGAAAAAAATTTGGTGACATGGGACATAGGTAGAAGTTGATCTAGGGACAAAAAAGGCATAATTGGGTTGGATTAGTGTATTACCCACCAAGTAATACAGATTTCTACAACTTAGTGTTACTGGGAAAACCCATCAGAAAGTAGGATGACAATGGTCATCAATTTTCCGTCCAACATTCGATCAAAAAGGGGAAAAGAATAACAAAGATGTCATACAACATTCTTTGCAAAATTTTCAAGAAATAACCAATTAAATGTTAATGCATTCTGTAACATCTCTTGGAATTTTCCTAGAGAAAAGGCCTAATGATTGAATGCAAGCCAAATAAATCAAAAATAACTTGGAAATGCTGAACTCAACAAAAGCACAAGATGAGAAATTTCACCTGACCAACCCACTGTCTGAGGCCCATAATATGCTCCCTAACTTGCTCAGGAGTGAAAAGTTCAGTTAAAGACACCCCCTTTATTTTTGGCTTCCCAGTCTTGGTTCCAGCACCTTCTGAAGGTTGAGTAGCATTTTCTAGTTTGACTGCATCAGGTTCTTTTTCAACCTTAATGCTCTCCTGTGTACTCGAATGGTTAGGCTCACTATGTACGGTAGCCTCAACAGCAGCCCTTTGGCTGCTCTTATCATCCACGCTATCTTTCTTAATCTCACTACTACCAGTAGTTCCTTGTGCGGAACTAACAGGAACTTCTGACTTCACCTGCATCAGCATACAAGTATCCTCATGCTTCAGATCTTGGCACTGGACTTCCTGGGATGCATGGCAGTCATCAATTGCCGAAGGTGGTGCACCAGAGCCTTCACTCTCAGGTTTGAAAGATTGAGAGGATTGTTCTATCTTCATGCGTTTCATATTTGGTTGTATATCCTCAGAAAATTCAACAACAGTTGAAGTTTTGGACATCAATGTTGTTGAATTATCTGCTGTCTCAGAGGATTTGCTATACATGTCAGAATCTGAGGCCGGTCGAGTGCGTGCCTTCACTTGTGCTTCTATAAATTTTTTGACTGGAACGCAAACAGGGCAACTAGCATCTCTGCAGTGCTTGAAGTGTTGAATCAAAATTTTTGTATGTTGGCACCTAGGATGGGCGCATGGAGATAAATTGCATCTGCTCATATGTCTCAACAAGTTTTGGGCATTAATACAGTTAAATTCTGGACATTTCCCTTCAGGGGCTGTGCATCGACGAGCATGCCACAGGAATAACAACCACCTTTGTTGGTTTTTAAACTGTCTGTCACGGGTTGGATTTCCAGGTCTATAGGTGGCACTGTTTAAGTTTTGGGGCTCAGACGTGTTTCTTTGAGGAACCATTTGGCCCATAATAGATTCTTTAGAAGATAAATTATTTGGTTGAGCTTCATCTTGCCCAGAAATTCTTTGACGGAAATCATGTTGAACGCGATGATCATGTGACATGTTTTCAGGGTTGCAAGCGTTGTCTTGTGATTGAGGATGCCATTGACTCTGCAATACTGCATCTGATTGTGGTCCAATAGGAAGGCAATTAAAATCACTTTGGGACTCCGAAACAAATTGATGTGGATGCAAGATTTGTTGCAATTGCTGGGAATTTTGAGTTGTTGAAGGGCAGATATCATGTTGTCCAGGTGGAAGAGACAAACTTTGCACACACCTAGAACGATCTTCAACAGTATTTTGCAGGAATTGGTTATGCAACTCATACATTGGTAACTGTTCAGAGGTCTGTGAAAGTAGAACTTCATTCTGGTGCTCCACTCCAGACTCACACTTCACTTGAGTGCTGTGATCAGACGACAATTGAGAGATCAGAAGCGCTATTGTTTATCAGACGCTGGTGCTGCAGACCCTGCTGCTTGTGTAGGCGTTGCTGCTGAACAAATGATTGCTGTTGAAACTGATTATGCTGTTGTTGGAATTGTTGCTGATGATGTGAATGAAGTACACTCTCTCTTGATGCTAGTGGGGACTGGAAATTCATCTTTTCTGATTGATCCAGTAATTGGGGCTTCAAGTGTGCACTCTGTTGAGTTCCATGTAAATTGGACTGATTACTTGTGGAAGTCAAGTTTGTTTTTGGCATAGATTGCATGCTCACAGGACCTAGATTCTGAGTATTCATAACTGATCCAACAGATGTTACAGCTCCATAGAAGTTTCCAGATCCATAATAATCTCCAGTACTCACCTCATATCCATCACCTGAAAGATATTTCCAATTAGATTAACTTTAATGGTTCAAGCATACAATCATCAAAAGCCCAAGCAAACATAGAAGACAGAAAAATGGGAGAGATTACCCTGCATCAACTGTCGCTGATGTTGATCAAAATGTTGTAATGGTTTTGGGGAGCTAGCATAGGTAGCGGTCATGTAGCTCTCAGAGGTACCAGGTTCATTCACAAGCTGAAAATTGTTTGCAATCATTCCCATCCCACCGTTCAAAGATCCATTAGAGAAACCATAAGATTTTTGCTGCAAACCAGATCGGATGTTACTACCCATCTGGCTACCCAGGTTTTGCAATATACGACTGTTCTGACCACCAGCATACGCCTTTTGTTGCAATGGTTGTGATAGCATAATAGATTCAACAGAAGAAAACCCACCAGCATTGTTAGAAGATTCCATACTTACATAAGCAGGGTTAGTATTGTTATTATTAAATCCAGGAGTTGGAATCATTTGGCTCGCCATCCTTTGAACACCCATGGATGACATACTTCCACCAGAACTAATGGAATAATTGGATTGTGATTGCTGATAGCCGTTGGACTGGTTTCCTGTAAACACAGAATTCCAATCACATGCAAAGAAGAGATATGAGTAAATACAAAGTTTGTTATTGAGGCTTTAATTTACCGTCTGAGGTACTGAAGGCACCACTCTGAATACCACAAGTTGGCAGCAGGCCTCCTGTGTTAACAGTTGTTGGTGCTATGCTATCACAAGCTGTGGAAGAATTCATCATCGTATTAACTGAAGAAGCCATCAGATTGGAATTCCCACCGTGTGACATACCCGGAGTTGGTATCATAGTACCAATTGAAGAGGATGGATTAACAAGTTGTAGATTTCGTTGGTTGTGGTTATTCGCAGGTGCACGCTTGAGCAGAGCACTCAGACGACTCTCTAAAGTATTCATATTTATATAATCCTCCTACAAGAAAAAATTGTATTGATTGAAACCATAGAGAATCTGTCTAGAGGTACCTAATGATAATTCTTATAATCAACCAATCAGAAAAAATATGATATAATTAATTGAGAGTCAAGAAACCATAGACTGGAAGGTAAGCTATATGGGCACAAAAAGAACCTTTGTCTGAGCAGCTTTAAATAGACCATCCTCCAGGCGTTTAGCTATGTCCTTATACTTCTGTTTCTGTGGTTCACCAACTGGGTGAGCCTGCCGCTGCAGTATAATTGCAAAGCTATACAACATGGAAAACAATAAGTCAATGGCAAGAACCACAATCATATTAAACATCAGGTAAATACATGTTTATCAACATGTATTATGTGTGTATATTTGCAATTTACTATTTAGGAAAAATTGGAACCCAAATTGTTGAAAGAAAATACAAATTTGTAGGGGAAATTTAAAAATTAACCAACAAGTGCAATGTCAAAAAAAGGTGACTTTTACAAGGATCTTCAACCATGACAACCCAAATTAAATAATTGAAAGTCCTCCAATGAATCAAATCAAAAAAAATATTGTAAAAAAAAATTAGTTTCATTACAAACTTAACACAAATTTTGTGAGAAAGTTAATTTAATGAAAACCAGTGAAATTTTCCCCCCACTGAACCCTTTGTCTAGCTTCACCCCTAATGAAAATTTTGCGAGAAAGTTAATTTAATGAAAACCAGTGAAATTTTTCTCCCAACGAACCCTTTGTCTAGCTTTGCCCCTAATGATACTAATAAGCCTCAAACAGAAGTAGCCACATCTAAGTTTTTATTGCTTGGAAGTACAAAAGGAATGACAGGCAGAACAAAGGTGAAAACAATTCTAATAACTAGCAGAACTGGCAGAGTAGATACATGGAATTCCTTAACCAAAACATCTTCATCTCAGAAATGACATAAAAAGAATAATGTGGGAAGATGAATCGATTTCAAGCTCAGAAATTCCACCCAAAGTGTGACTTTTAAGCAGATCAAACATCTTCTTTCTGGAATAAAATGCCAGCAAGAAACATATATCTAATTGAACTGCAACTAAAATGAAGACATAGATTTGAAGTCTTTAGTTTCAGTGACTAAAAAAGTAAACAACATTGATGAAATAAATAAAAAACTTACATTTTTTCTCGCATAAAAATCCGAGCTCTATGAAGCTCAGGGTCCATGCCAAAGATAGAATTAGGAGCCGCACCTCCACCCCCAGAAGCTAAATTCTGCATCTGGGGAGGAGGAAGGTTATTTCCATTTTGCTGGGACAGCTGATTAGGGACTTGGCCTGAGATCTGCCCAGACATTTGCGCCTGCACATTCATCTCCTTTTACACTCAAAGCTATAAGTCAGTCATGCTGCTTTAGAACCAACTGCAAGTTAATTTTTGACATTCAAAAATGTGAGACTTTAAGGGAAAGTTAAGCTTCCAAAAAATGCATATAGTTAGCAAAACTAAATTGAAGATAGAGAAGAATGGCCAAAAGTTAACATGAAAACAAAAGTGAAATTGATATGAACACAGGCATAGATGGATATTAAAGAAGCTAGAGGAATTTACATACGAATTAAACATAGGATTTGGCAGCTAGCAACAGAGAGAAATGGGATATCGCATTAACAACTTATGTGGTCATAACGGAAGCTTACAGAACATTGAAAGTAGAGCAAATGGGGAATCAATTGGGGCAAGTGGATAAATCAAAGAGAAATGGGCCAAACGAATCAAAATTGGGGATTTTGGGGGAAGCACAAAAGAATGAAATAAGAAAATCAGCTAAAGAAAGACGTGAATTGAAGAACATGATTATTTGGTGAAGCAAGTGCAAGATGGAAATACAATATGGAAACATAATTAAGCGATGAAACTAGCGAGATAAAAGTAAACAACCCTAGCACTTAGGTTAGGTTAGTATAATTAGTCGAATCAGGGAATTTTCGAAAGGGGAAAAACCCTAGCAAACCTGAAGGGATGAAGTAGTGACAAACAAAAGCCTCGAATTGGGATCCCCGTGTTGAAAAGGTGATGACGATGATCGTAGCCGACGGGCGGGCGAAAGATAAAGGAATTGGTCGGTGACTGTCCAATCACACGTGCGATATCACACGCTCTTTCTCTTAGGACGAACAAAGAAGAGGAGGAAGATAGACGATGTGGGGATGTTCGCAATCGAATACTGCTGTTATTAATGCATTCTTAATTATTCTTAACAATTATCTATAATAAGAGCAACTCAATGGATTGGGCGTTGAATTTCTTTCCTTTTAGGGGTTGTTTTTCGAGGGTTTCCAATTGGGGTTGGGGATTAGTTTCATCGCAGAACCCATACATGTGGTGCCTTTTAATTTAGTTTTATTTTCCTTCTTTTATTTTTAAATTACTTAAAAAGATAAATTAAAAAAATTTACATTTTAAGAATATTTTATAATATCAAAATATTATAAAAAAATGCTTATTTTTTATCAAATTATTTTAATAAACTTATTATTTAAATTATATCATCTACTACAAATTATTGTATCAAAATAACCCAACATAAATTTGGTATATAATCATTATTTTAATATCACAAAATATTTGTTAGTTAATTTAGAACAATAATCTTATTTTTATAATAAGTGAAATTATATTATCAAAAAATATATGTACATTAGGTGATGTAAATATGATCTTCAATGCATAATAAATGTACTACATGTGAACTATTAAACTTTTTTATTATTATAATCTTGCAATTGTTAAATCTTCTAATTTAAACTTTAAATTTTGCTAATTATTCTATATCAAAATTTTTGTTAATATTTATAATGCAAAATTCTATATGATATTAACAAACCCAAGATAAGTATACAATTACTGGTGACATATCTATCTAGTTTGAATGCTTTTTTTAAGATTATAACGGTAATCTTAATTAGGAATGATTAATAAAGTTCAATTATTGAATTAGAAAATTTAGTAATTAAGTGGCTAAATTGATGTGATTAATATTGTTGAATTAGCCTTTAGTTAGAATTGCTATGAGAAAAATTAACGTGATTAAAAGCAACGTTAATGTTCTAAGTAAAAGTAGCCCAAATTGTGCTGAAAATGAAAATGTAGTTAAATAAGAAATAAGATAAACAACTTAAATTAACATATGATGTAATTTTATATAAATATTTTTAAATTTTCAAGTAACGTACCATATACAAAATTCCTAAGAGTCTTATTCTACTAATATGAATGTGATATTACCCACAAGGGTAGCCAAGATGGTCGAGATTCACACATGATGACCCCAAGGTAATAAAGTTAGTTTAAAATTATTATTCACATTAATTTTGAATTTGGTTATATATTTCATTTTTGTCAAAATTCTATACCACTATTTATCTTAATAAAGATTATATTTATTAATATATAAGAATTTAATTAAAATTATATAAAAAATATCAAAATTCTATGGAATATAAATATTAACACTTTTTATTTTAAATCTTTTAGTAATAATACATAATAATTTAAAGACGTGAATAAAATTATTAATTATAAAGAGTATTCTTTCTGTATATAAAAATCAAGCCATAATTTAAAAAATATGAAGCGTGATTCTTTAAAAGTTTTGAAGGATAGTACCATTATATAAACCATCTTCATTATTGTTAATTATATTACATGCTTATACTACTACATTAAATTTTATGGAAATTACTCAATATAATAATATCTCAAATTCAAAATTCGTTTTTAGCCACATTTTGGTGAAAAAACGTTTACAGCCGCTCAAACAAACTTATTA
>JANIMX020000260.1:4643222-4655282 GCA_024582655.2 Erythroxylum kunthianum | reverse complement strand
AGTGTCTATTTGGGCGTGCCTGACAGTGGCTGACATGGCCAACCCAACACGCCCATATGGGCGTGTCGGATGGACGGGACATATATCAAACATGATAAGTGAGTTACATGATATTGGTCTTGAATTATCAGATGAGCAATAAGTATAAGATGTGATATGGTCATTACCTCAGAGTTGGGAGCATATGAAGATGCATCTAACTCACAATGAAAGTATCAAGTTGATGGATGATGTTATGAGGCATCTTATATTAGAAGAAGAATGTCTTGAAGCCTTAAAGGTGTCCTTAGAGGTATATGCAGTTGGTTCTAGCTCATATGAAGCTATAAATTAGAAACATAAGCATTATGGTGGATCGAAATGGAAAATAGGTAAGAAACATATCCATTATACTTGAGATTCAAAGAAGAAGAAATGGAACCAACATGGAAAAGGAAAAGTCCTTTTAAGAAGCAGAACATAAAAAAAAATCAAGTGCTTTAATTATAGAAATAAGGGTGCTTTGCTCGTGATTGTAACGAGCCCAATAAGGTACAATCTTATTGTACAAACATTTGTTCTGTGAATGAATTATGTTCTATTTTACTAACTGAATCACATCCTTTGTGGATTGTAAATTTGGGAGCAACCAACCATGCAGTGAAGGATAACGATGCCTTCGTGGAATTCCAAAATATTGAACATGATAGATTTATGTAAGAAACAACTCAAGATTTGTTGTACAAGATATTGGAACCTACAAATTAGATATGTGTGGTGGTTGATCCTTAATCCTACATAAAGTATTGTATACTCCAAAGATCCAACAGAATCTAATCTCTGAGTTGGTTTTAATAAGTCTTGGTTTTGATATAAATTTTCATAGTAGAGGTATGGATTTATATCCTGGACATATTTATTATGGTCATGGTTTTATGTTAGATGGTTTTATTGTTATACATGTCGTTTATTCAAATAAAAATATATTATTATTTGTTTACATTATCTAGTAATTTTAATAATGATGCAATCTTGTGGCATGCTAGACTATGTCATATTGGTCAAAATCAAATCAGTTGATTAGTTAAAGAAGGCTTCTTATGTAATTTATATCAAGTAGATTTACCAATTTGTGAACGTTATCTATTAGGTAAAATAACGCAAAAGCCAGTTAAAAAGGGAATTTGAGCTTCCTATCCATTGCAATTGATTCATTTAGACACCTGTGGTCCAATGAATATAAGGGCACGACGTGGGGCTGTGTATTTCATCACTTTTATAGATGACTATACTCGATATGGTCATGTCTATTTAATTTCTCACAAATTGGAAGCATTAAGTTGTTTCATAAAATATATGTAGTAGAGAATCAATTAGATAAGAAAAAATAATTGATCAAGAACAAGAATACTTGTCTAATAAGTTTAAAATATTGTGTGATGAAAAAGAAATAGAAAGACAATTGACTATTCCATAAACCCCACAATAAAATGGTGTTGTAGAAAGATATAATAGAACGCTACTAGAGATGGTTAGGTCAATGATGACAAAAATAAATCTTCTTATCACCTATTGGGGTGATGCATTGCTTACAACTATTTATGTACTTAATTGAGTGTCCATAAAGTCAGTTACAAACACTCCATATGAGTTAAGGATAGAAAGAAAACCTAACATGAAACATCTAAGATCATGGGGATGTGCCGCCTGCATTCATAATCTCTCATAGATATGATAAATTAGGTCTAAGTGGGAAAAAGTATCTTTATTAGATACTTTGAATACTCAAAAGGATATGTGTTCATAAGTGAACGAAATAATGAAGAAGTAACTAAATTTGAATCGCGAGATGTCACGTTCTTAGAGAATGATTTTCCAAACCAAGGTAAAAGAAAAAGATCCATTTTTGTATGAAAGTCTTGATCAAAATGATTATATTACTGAGAATCATAAAAAGGGACTTTATTCAAGTGAGAGTAATCTAGAACTTGAAGAATTAACTCAAGGACAATTGAGATTACAATCTACTGAAAGTTTGTTTATTGTATCTGATCCGAGTAGGAGTAATCAAGACGTTGATAAATTTATTTCTTATGGATGTGCAATCCAAAAATCAATTGTATACATGAACTAACGGGGTTAGTGTGCATATTATAGTCAAAATTTTACTAGTCTAAGTGGTTTTCCTACAGAAGTTTTATACATTGTTGGTGGTTTTTAAGGATATAGGACCTTTTTTGGTAGAAGATTCTATATCACACTCCCTGATAGTTTGTCAGCTTGCAAATCTATCTGAAACAAGCTTATGCATTTCTTTTAGTTGTATGTTCTCCAGGCATAGCTTACCTTCGTTTGCTTCCTCACTATATCAAACCTTGTGTCTTACTATCTTAAAATGCTTGAATCATGCTAAATCATGATGCTGATGACCTAGTCTTATCTTCACAGGGTTGTTCCCTCTGCATGTCCCCAATAATGACAGTTTCATGTCTGGTTCTCTTGATCACAGTGTCAGACTATGGGATCTTCGTGTAAATGCATGTCAGGTTTGTTCCCATATTAATTGGATTTTAATGCATGGTTTCCATCAAGGTTTAAAAGCTATTAAGATAACTTGCAATCTTGATCAGTATCTGGGGCTTCTTCTTTTGCGTCTTTGTAGAAGACCTACTATTGCATATGATCAACAAGGTCTTGTTTTTGTTGTGGCAATGGAAGGGGGTGCTATTAACTTGTTTGATTCACGTTCATATGACAAGGTGTGTACTCTAAGAGCAATTCCAACAAGAAGGTTCTTATCCAAGTTGCATTACCTGAATTTTGCATAGTTGATAAACTGATTTGACTATTATTTTTAATTTTAGGGTCCATTCGATACCTTTTTAGTTGGTGGAGATACAGCAGAGGGTTGGAGATCTTGTATACTGCTTCCAGGTGAGTTTCAATCAAATATACACGTGAGTTTTCAGCAATCGTCTATTTACCTTCTCTGCTGAAAACTAATAGTTATACTGCTTTGAAATAGGAAAGGAGGGATCAAGGCATCTATTATGATGCACATGTCAAAGAAATCCAAAGGAGAATGCATGACATAAGGGGTTGCAGGTGTCTTTTCTTGATTCAATATGATCATGATAATACCGAGGCAGGTGCCAGTAATTCTGCTGTTCATCCTGATAGTTGCGTTACATGGATATTAATGAAGTAGATTTCTTATTTTTGCCAGGAGCAAGTTCGATTGAGAAGATTGTGTTCCAGACCGACTTATTAACTTTACCAAGTCCAGATCTTTCGCCGCAGTTTAGACTCGATCCTGAATATATTTGTTGTGTACTTAAGTTGAACGTCTGTACCCATATAAACAGATATCTACATGCCCTAGTATAATTAAATGTCTGTGCTCATATTAGGTCATTCGACGATTATTCTTTGATGCCAAATCCCCATTTCTTTTTCCTTTTATCCCATTGTGCACCATTCTCAATTGCGAGGGTTTCTTCCAGTAATTGCTTAAGACAATGATACAGTAAATCTCTCTTAACTTCTGTTTAGCATCTTAATGAACGGATTGGAAATGAGTTTTGTTGTAGCCTTTACTTTTTGCAATAGATCATGCCACTTCATCATTCTCAAGTAATAAATCCTCGAACAATTTTGGGACCGTTGGCTCTCCCAATAGTTAGTCAACGTATTAAATCTTAATGTCGAAATGGACAGTTTGCACAAAGTGTAAACCGAAGTTCGTAAAATCTAGACCCAAGATAGCAATCAGCAGGGCTCTAAATGGATGATATTGGATCACATTGTATAGACTCTCAACAGTTGAATACAGTACAAACCAAGTCTTACTTCCGGATCGTTAGTTATATCCACCTTTTTGACACGATATAAATATGCAGGTTATAAATAGTTTAATCAAATCAAGTTCAGATCAGTGAACAGGAGCTGTTATAAGCTCAGGAGGCAATAGCAAAACAACCCTCATTACCTTGGGACAATTTTTTAACAATGAAAAACAATGATACTTATCTTCCGCGCTTCAAGTATAGCCGATCCATACAAATTCACACCATAACATAACACAGTTTTCCAAGTTCCTTAGTTAAATCTTTAACACAGTTTCTGATGCACAATTTATGTAATAGAAAAGGTTAATTATGGTTTACTTGTTAACACAAGATTTCACAAAATTTCTCTATGCTGAAAGCGCTATATGTGGTGGGGAGGAGAGGGGGTGGTGGTGATGAAGAGCTGCGTACCATAAGTATGAAGATGAAAGCCTTCGGAAGATGAAAGAAACAAATGAAGATGTTGATCCCAATAAGCATGAATAAACTGCCACAACAGAAGATGCGATAAGTAAGATGCTTCCAAAAATGGTTCGTAAAACCAAATAGCAGATAATCAATTCACTTACCAATAGGGAAACCATAAAAACTTGGCAGTATTGCTATTTATGGGAAAACTTGATCCAACTCTGGTTTCTGCTTTGGCTGCACAGACTAAGAGGGACTGATGAATTCCCCAGTTCAAAGTCCCAGCACTTGTGCAGAAAATCAATAAGTTCTGAAACTGAAGCGGAAATTCAGAGACAAAACAAGACGTCTTGCCCACAATTTTTCTGCTTTGAAAATCTTCTTGTGTGAAAACAACAATAATTTCACCACACTACATAACAAACAAAATAAATGAAGTATTCAAAGGAAACTCAAACAACTGCAACATTAATTGTTTTCAAATTATTGATTGGACATAAAGCATACAAGTTACAAGTCGATGGCCAAAATAAGAAAAATTGACTAGCAAATAACATAGAAAATGCAATCGATTGAGATGGTCATGCACCTAAGATGAATGCAAATGGTGACGCGCAAAAAGAACAATAGGAAACCAAATACTTGATATATTTGGTCTGTGCCCATGTAGAGCAGAAAGCATGAGAAGAATACCATAACATTGGCACACCCATTCTGTTGAAGAAGGTAGGATATTTGCATACCCAAGAACAGCAACAACCTAGCCAATCATTTTGCATAGAAAATGCACCAGTTTGTTTATCCACAGGAACAGTTCTTTTAAGTATCATTCATAGCATAAAAGTGCATATTTGTGGCAGAAAAATTACGAAGTACTCACTAAAGTGTACAAATTAAGCACATCCAGACTTCAAACAAGTACGGAAAGAAAGATTACAAGGATCTTTTTAAATAAGTCAAGAAGGGCAGCAAAGAAAAGTTAAGTACAGACTGTGGCCACTGAAGTCCACTGCAAAATCATGATAAGACGGTCTCCAAAATTATCATCAGTGATGAAACTTAACCTGTGCACACACCTTCAACTAGGTGATCACTTCGTAACTATACAAGCATCTTTAGGAACAAATAATTAATCCCAACCTAGATGATATGTAATTTCTATCATTGACTGGGAAAATATTGACACAATTGAAAGACTGTGCACAGGTTTTTGTTAAGAGATACTGTGTGATCGCGGCAATAAAGTAGAATTTTGCATACATAGCCTCCATAATGCAGAGAAAAGTCGTTCTTATTTCTGCAGATCTTTGCTTCTTGCACTTTTCTTCTGTCATAAAAAGGCATGATCATGAAATCCCAAAATCCTTTGTGGCTCATGAGACAGTTCTACCATAGCAAACTGATGCAATATAGAGATTCTTTGCCCATTTCTCCTGAAAAGATGAAAAGTAGATTGACAGTTAAAAACTCTTTAATCATATAAGTAAATAAAATTAACAAATTATTGATATGAATATGAATACATCAAAACAATAATAAAGAATGAACTTAAAAACTAACCTTGACATGTGTACTAGGAAAAGCAGATGTTCGGAGTGTCTCCTGAGTTTCATCAGCAGGTTTTCTTCTCGGCACACTAAGAACAAAAGCAGCTTGGTCCCATGTCGCAGCTGTTGAAGTAATACGGTAGCCATTATCCCATCTACGATGAATCCCTTCACTAGGATACAGAAAATCCAACTCCACAACCTATCATTGTAGGGCAAAACAGAAAAATATTAGAAGAAAATTTCCCAACTAAAAGTAGAGATCTAGAGAATTTAGTCAGACCTGATCTGAGAACCCTGCACCACGGGACATAACAATTGCCCATCTACTTCCAGCAGTGGCCATAGCAGTGACATAGAAACCCTCTCTCCACTTCTTATTGATCCACTTGAAAGGAAATGAATCACTAACCTTATATGATTGCTGTAAATACTGGGTGCCTAGAGTCATCGAAGGTAAAGTCAAAAGAAAATTTAAGGTGTTTTACCTAGTAAGATCATAAACATACAAGGACTAACCCTTGGACATAACAACCAATGAGCTCCCATTATTAGCTCCAGCAATTGCACTTATGTAGTAATTCTTCTCCCAATGTTCCATTATCCATTCCTTTAAAAATAAAGAATGAGTCGGGATTAGAAAAGGGCATTTATGTTGAAATTCTAAGTGGCACAAAATGTCATGCAGATATGCAAAGCATATTAACCAACTCATACTATTATGTAATATTGCTCAAGGATGTCCCTTAACCAACCTTGTGGAGGAAGTATGGAGAAAGCTCATAAACTTGGCCAGTAAACCCAGTGCCCGCATCCATGATTAAGGCCCATAGGTTTGAGCAAGAAGCCACACTGCTAATAAACAATCCATCTTCATTTCCTTTCTCTATGTGCTGCGGCAGTCTAACATCTGCAACGTTATAATGATACCTACAACAGGAGATGATGACATCAGACTTGTTTTTATTTTCACAAAAATTGAAGAACTTGATGGTAATTATTAGACACACACCTCTGCTTCATTGGTCGACGTGCGTTGTACACACTGATCCATTGTGTGGCAGGCATTCCCATCCTTACCTTTTTCTTTGGTTGTTCATCTTCTTCTTCTTCCATTGTCAACCGTCCCCTCTTATGACCAACCTGATATATGAGCTTCAGAATACAAAGATAACAGGTTAAAATGACATCCCCAATACAATAGAGAAAATTATGGATAATTAATCAACAATAACATGTTCATTCAAAAGACAAGAGGTACCTTCTGAGCACCATCCGTGTTTATAGGTCTGATATCTGGATTCGGACCAACAATCCCATCAAAAAGAGAGATGTATTTTGCATAGTTAGGCTCTTCATCAAACTTCAAATTCACAACATACTCAACAAACTGTCTAAAAGGCTGAGGACAAAAGCAACATAAAGTTTCTGGGGAGGTGGCCATCTTCTTTTTGCAAACAAGGAAACCTTTGTTTTCCCCCTACATAAACAGCTGCATTAGTACAATAACAAGGCCTATATGTGCATAAACCTTTAAGAGTAGATAATCAGCAAACCTGATATCCTTGCCATGGAAGCCGGCCACGAAGAAGAAAAATAAGGGTGTATGCAAGAGATTCCAAGTCATCTCTCCTACTACCAGTTCTACCAAGATGAGCATGAACACTGGCATATCGCACTGTTCCCCTGAAGTATGGTCATGAATAAGCAACAATAAAGTTCAATGTCCCAACACAGTGGGGCCTATCGACAACAGAAAACTATTTACTCAACCTGAAAACATCTGGACGTTGATCATATTCGACATGCAGTCCAGTTGCACTATCACGCCACCTAGTTGCTGTAAGGTTAAAAGTTAACAAAATGAGTAAATATCACTATCTTTCACTCCAGAGATAGCACTGAGTTCCAAAAAAACAAAAAGTAGATTAAACTACTTACCCAAACCAAGGTCTACAAGAAACAACTTTTTCTCATCCAGGGTTCCTGGAGGCCCAAGCAAGAAGTTCTCAGGTTTCACATCTCCATGCACATATCTGCCAGAGAGGAATAAAGCAACCTAATTATATTGATTTTTCTTTTCATGGTATACCATATCAAAAGAAACACGAGTATCTCACTAAAGCACAAATAACTTGTGCAGATTTTCCATAGAAGAGATAGAAAGACATGCCAATGATTGGAATAAGAACACCAAAAATCTGTAAATTTGGGCTCTTAGATTTTAGTATTGAAGATGTAAAAGTATAGGTTTAGGAATCCGAACTGCATAACTGTAAACAAAAACTAGGATCCTCCTAGGGTTGGAACAAACAAACTAATAGAATCACAACAATGGATTCCTAGAAATCATTTCTTTAGATTAAGAATCACTAGTAGAAGAAAAAGGCATCAAACTTCTCACACAAGAGTTGTAGAATTCTATAGAACTCGCTCTTCTTAATCCTAACCTAAATGAGAATCCTTTAAAATCCCCATACTAATTCAACTTCTATTAACGCATAAACCTCAGTAAAATGTACTATAAAGGATAATAACACCTAAACTATTACAAAAAATAGCAAAGAGACATTACCTAAAACATCTTAACACTTAAGCTAAACTCATTCTCTGTCAAGGTTGTTGAATAAAATTGTTACAGGAAGATTACAATGATGTTGCCAACAATCACATGTTCAGAACCTCGTACATGACAGCTTTAGGATCAAAAGTAGATGTGTAATAAATGCATCAGTAATGTCCAATGCATTCTATATCCATAGAGCAAGGAAGCAAATACTAAATTGTACTAAAATAAGCATAATGAATGTTCTCTTGAAAAATGTCTCCCGCTGTACGCAAATAACATGGAACAGTAAAGTGGAAAAATTGTATAATACCCTCTAGAGTGCATCTTCTCCAATATAGAGATAGCTTCAATAGCAATGCATGCAACCATTTCAATAGACATCCTGAAAGTTGAACAGGAAGACAAGGTTAAAGAATGAATAAAAATGAATCAACCTATTTCACTCAAACAGGATGATTCATAGTAGTAAATAAATGATAATTGAATTAAAGCTTCCAAAGGAACTTACGTATGTGAATTGTTGTTCCAAACATCCCATAAACTTGGTCCAAGCATGTCCATGACCTGAATGCAACAATTTGTTGCAGTAATAGAGATGTAGGATGAACAGAGACCATTTTAACAGTTTGATGAAATACATATACATTGTAAAATTGACGGTTTCTGGAAATTTAACTGAGCTGAAATTTAGGATTTTAGGGCTAGAATTCAACACATTAACAATAGGTACAGATCTTAATCACTCCTAAGGTTTGTATCAAGAACTAGGAATCACACCTAGGTTTTGAAACAAATAAAAATATAGGAACAACACCAATAGGATTTTAGAAATCACTCATAGAGTTTAAGAATCACTCCTAATTGCCTAAGAACCAGTCTTAAAGAAAAAAAAAGTTCCACACTTAAACCCTAAACAAATAAGAGAAATCAAAATAGAAACACTTTCCTTTCCTAATAGGGAAAACTAGATTAATATGCTTATTCTGCATCAAAATAGCCTACTATATGAGTAGCCTATAAAGCTAACAACTGCAAAATAAGAAAGCTTATGTGAAGCTCAAACAGCATACCATAACATAGTAGTCACCCTGCCGGCCTTTGTAATGAACTCGCGGCACACCATGGCTGCCTCCAAGGACACTATACAAGCAACATGGATAAAAGATGTCATAAGACGGCTTTACATTTGCTTCGTATTATTACAATTGAATATTAGAAGGCGAAGGATCAAACTCACTTGTAAACTTGCCATTCATAAGGAGGTCCATAATTGCATCCTTTGCTGCTTCTGTGCTCAAATTTCAAGGCTACCTAAGGGTTTTATAATCACATGTAACAATATAATTGGCATGATATATGACAAGCAACAGAAACCAAGCAGCTATGAAGAAAGAATGCGGGTATACCTCAAGAGCTCCAGAGCCTGCTCTTTCACTTGTACTAGTTGGACCAATACGGCGACCAACATATACCTGTCCAAACCCTCCTTTACCTAACTTCCTCTCTATTCTGTACATTGGTGAGCCCCCAACTGACACCTGTTGTAAACAAATACATTTATATAAAAAAAAAGAGATATGATTTTGATAATCCAAACGAATAAGTGCAAGCAGTATACAAAGAAAAGACCTTTTCGGGGAGAGGAGCCGTGCTGCCTTCGTCCTCGGCTCCAGGGCACTTATCGGCGCTGCGGCCGCCACTATCGTATTCATCCATCGTCTTCTTCTTTCAAAACCTAGCTTCGTCGTCTTCCTTAAACGGCGTCGTAGCAGGATCCAAACAGCGATCACGTTTCTTTCCGTCTTCTCACAAGTAAGGCTATTTGCAGCCTAATTTCTGTGTTTGGCTACGCAGCTCATGCACTTAGGACAGGCGATGGTCCATGGAGGTTGAAGAGATTTCATGAAGGTTCTAGAATCATCTTGTCAGATTTTGGAATTAATGTTAACAAAAGGTAAAAAAGAACAGCAAAATTAGAGGAAAGTGAATAGCAATTAAAAAAGAAATGTTAAAGAGAAGGGAGCGGAAATAGGGTTTGGGTAAAGCGAGAGAATTTGGGACATCTGTTATGTGGAGGTAAACCAAAAGAAAGGGAATTCTTTTTTCTTTTTTTTTCCTATCAATCCTTGTCTTTAATTCCTGGTTCTGTTTTGTTGCGTATATTATTATGGATTCTATTTTAAAACTTTTCTTAGCTTAAATATCATTTTATCACTTAATAATGGCTACCCCGATCATAGGGCAAATGGGAGATAACTTTTTTAAGGTACGTGGCGTTGTTTATACCAATAAATCGATAAGAGATTCTTCTCGCTGTGACTCATAGACTCGTGGAATATTTCACTAATAAGTTTCAATAGAGCTGCATCACAGCCTATATATCAGTTAAGTGGTTTATAGAACAAATTTCATAAAAAGTCATAGATACACAAAGATTGATCATAGCTTAGATTTCACTTATGTTGGCCGAGTCACAAACCATTTCTCTCTGCAGGTATCAATACTCAAGGCTTGCCTCTTAAAAATCTCGCTATCCAATCTTTCCCTATATAACTAAGACCTTAAATATGATCTATAGTTCAAGACTTTCTGTTACATATGATCTTCACAATGTGAGAGGCAAGTGTAGAACATACTTGTCTTTCTGAATGACTGAGGGTTACATTATTCAAGACTCAAGCTTTAAGCAAAAGTTAAACTTAGAGAGAATCCATATGAGAAAACACACATATCTTATTGATTTCAACCTTCTCAACCTTATTTTCAGCATGAAACAAGCCTTGCTTTTATAGACCAAGCAAGGGAATAAAACAAACAACTTTAATAAAAGAGATTCTTTCTAAATACAACAAGACAAAAGTGCATAATAAAAGTAAAATTATTGGAGACATAAGGTCCCAATAATATTCTTAAGGGATGAGAAGGAATCCATATACAGAAAAGGGTTATGGAGGTGTAAACAAAGAGTGGGGTCCAAGGTCGCTATTAGTGTGAGAAGAGAAATCATAATCCATTTCTTTTAATTGATTGATGAAATGATTTAGTTTTGTTTCAGTCCAAATCTTAGGCCATAGGCTTTGAGCATTTTAAAAATGGGTCGGATTATTATGCTCAGGCTCTTTATGTTTTGTAGCACAAGAGCTTTCTCCTTGTTCAAAAATAGCATTTTTAAAGTGAAAGGCTAACGTGGACAGGGATGTGGACTTGGGTTGGAAACCTGGAAAACGGGGTAGATCACCAACCATGATGTTGAATCCCATTATACTAAACTGGTCCATTGAGGTCCAATATCCGTCAAAAGAAGAAATGGGTTCGAGCAAGGAAAATGGATCATGATAGGGTCCAAGAGAGGTACAGGTGATTGGCTTGGGATTTGTAAGACGATCGTTAAGATGATTTAGAAAATCAAATAACACATCTAATATCGTGCTTCTTTCTGAGGGCCAATCAATAGAAATATGTTATTGTTGGACATGGTTAAGAGAGAAAATGTAGCATAACCTAGTGAGACAATAAGGTCTATAGATGATGAAGACCGTATAGGCTTTCTGTTCCGATAAAGGAATGTTATATAAGTGATACTTGGTTAGTATCTGTCCAAGCTATAGTTTCCACTTAGGGAGCGACTGGAACCATTCAAGAAAAGTCCACATTAATGACGTGGAGTTTGTTGGATCAACAAGATGTTGGTAGGCATAGAGAGGAGATC
>JANIMX020000260.1:4457987-4468194 GCA_024582655.2 Erythroxylum kunthianum | reverse complement strand
ATTAATTATTGGGATTAGTTTATGTGTTTGTTGAAATATGTTATATGGGATTTGATTATGAAAAATATTATATCCTTGAAAGGTTGTGTTCTAACTTGAGTGAGCACATCGATGATGGTTCACTCACTGAGTTTGCAAACTCATCCAACATGCGACGTTGATTTTTAGGTATTGAGGAGACATAACTTCAAAGGCAAAATAGTAGAAATATAGTTTTTTGGCAACAAAAATGGCTCAAAGGTTTGGTCAGCTGATGTCTGAAGAGTTTACATAGAATAAGAGAGTTTAAAACTCTATACAAAATACTCTACACGACTTGAGATACCAACAAAAATGGGGATTATGATGTATTGACAATGTTTGTAAGTTTATGTTTGTGAATGAAATGGGGGAAATTGATTTTCGGAAATACTTTTGTTCTACATGATGCCATAATAAGTTAATGTGATTACTTTAACATGCCACTCTTATAGGGTATGTTCCCACAAGTCCTTTGGATGTTTGGGTGGATGCACTACGGAAGTGGGGGGGTACACTAATGATTCCAAGTCGTAGCAAGGTGCAGAGGTGAAAGAGGAAAACATCGACTTAAACAGAGATGATGTAAACATTGACAAAGATGACGTAGGCAGTGATGAAGAACAAAAACTTGTTAATTAGTTCAAATATTCAAATATAATTAATCTAAAATTTGTTTTTCTCTCACCTCTCTAGCTAAAATATTTTTCTATCATTGTGTCACATTAGATATCATTGTCTATGTTGATTAATCAAGAATCGGGAGGTGAAATAGAAGAAGAAACCGACATGAAGACGGTGGATACTTGAGTCGTCGGTTGATTCGCTCAGAATGTACTACTAAAATTGAAGTGAATACTCCAACAAGTGCACTAGGTCGGAATCAAGTAATATAAAGTAAGTAAAGTGTTGATCCCACAAGGACTAATTAAAGTACTAAACCTATACTAGCTCTTATTAGGCAATTTAAATGGGATTTGTCACATAACCAATTTAAAAGACTAAATTAAAACTATTGTAGAATGAAAAAGTGGGGATTTAGAATCCACCCTAATTACGCTAATAAAATTATCGTCATTGTAATGAACCGAATCATACCCAAGTAGGAATTTCAAGAGTATGCATGTGAAAGATGGAAGAACTTGGGAAAATTTTTGTGTGATTTGGTAAAGTGTACGCTAGCAGTGTAACACTGTATGCCGACAATGTAACCATTTATGCCGGTAGCTTAAAGCCGACAAAAATGGACAAAATTAATTAATACACTGGCATAATAAGGATATACGTTGGCGGCATACTTACTGTGCGAGCCGGAGTAAAGTTTAAGTACGCTGGCGGTGTTGCATGATATGGTGGTGGCGTATAGAAAAAATTAGTGATATATATTAGTGTTCAGCATGATTTGTTTTTGTAAAAAGTTTATAAATCCCTAAAATATGTAGAGAAGAGAGAAAAGGAGAAAGGGAGTGTGTGGGGTGATTTTTTGGAGAAAGAAGCTTGGCTTTGGGAGAAATTGGATTGGGTTTGTGAAGAAACCTTGTAGAAGAGAAGAAGGAAAGCTTGAAAAGTATGGAAAGTTCTTTATTTTCACTTCTTTGTGTTAGGGTTTTGATCTAGCTTTTTGTATGTGAAATTGGGAGGTTGGGTGGTGAAATTCTTACTAAGAGTATATTTAATTGCAAGAGAATTCAATTAGGAAAGGTTAGTGGTTATGTGTGTAAAATTCTGAAACTTTCAGTGGAGAAATGGGTGGTTGATTGCCTATAACTTATTGTGTGGTGATCCAAATGGAGTGTGGTTAGAGGCATATGAAAATTGAGACATAAGGATAGATTTCGTATGAAGAAACCCTGTTGTGATTTTGTCCATAAGGGGATCAATTTTGGACTCCAACTGTGCCTTGCAAATCTTCCCTATCATTTGGCGAGGCAGTGAACATGTTGAGGTATTCTGGGCATAAATCCTAGCATACTAACCTTGTGAGAGTGTGTGTAGTGCCAATGGAAATTTAAGAGGCTGAGGTATAAGTTCCATGAAGGGCTTATGGACCAAAAGTGGCAGTAGCTAAGTGAACATATGGGACGAATGTGGGTTAGAAAATCTGTCATTAATGGATTTTGATTCCAAACAATCTTCACTATTATGAGCATAACTCTTAGAATATTAAACCTAAAAATGTGATTATTGAGGCTATTGAAACCTAAGACACAGGGGAACAAATGTCTAGAAGACAATTGTGTGAAATAACTGCATATATCAAATGACCTCTGAAGTCAGGACAACAAATCTATCCAATGTGTGAGTATATGATGTGATTTAAGCATAATGAGCTTGTGCATGTTATACGATTGTGAATGTGACAAATGTGAGATAAGCATGTGATTCTGATTTAGTGTGAAATCAAAATGTGATATGTATATTTTTAGTCTTCCAAGTCTTGAATTATGGTAAATAAGCATGCCTAAAAGTGTCTGCAGCTACTATGTGGGCACTACGGTGCTGAGACTTTGATCTTTATATGGACACTATGATGTCGAGATTTTGGTCTCCATATGGGCACTACAGTGTCGAGACTTCGGTCTCTTCTGTGTGAGACCTATTATCCGAACCATGTGATAAGGAATAGCAGACTTCTGTTGGGTATTTTGATGTGAAACTAGATTTACAAAATATAAGTTTTCTGATTTGTGTTATGCATTGAGAGAAGAGTAAGTGTGTAAAGGATATGTTTCCCTTTGTGTTTATGTTATTTTAAGATTTGTGCATGTGTCAAGGAAGACAAGTGGTCGATCTATGGTTATATTATATGCTTTTCTTTCATACCAAGTGTAAGCTTAGCACGAAGTGTTTTCTCCGTGTAGGTTGGGAGGAGGTTCGTGATCAGGCTAGGACGTCAAGACTGCAGAGGCCACAAGAGTCTTGAGTCTTTTGTATATTTGTTTATTTCATTGTGTAAACTTTTGTATTGGCCTTCAAGTCTTAAACTTTGTACAAATTGGGTTTCTTATTAATGAAAGTGGCTACACCACGCCTTTTTTGCTTTTTGCTTTTGTTTTCTGATTTCGCTGCATAAGTGATTCATTTGTTTTCCACTGCATGTGATTATTGTGTTATGTATGTTTGCATGTGTTATGGCATCCCCGTATCCTCATAGGGGATATGTGGGCGTTACAATATTTTGGTATTAGAGCACGGTTTAGGAGATTTTGGGTTTAAACCTCGTATTTAGGATGTGTCTGTCTATGTTTGTGTTTTTGTCTGTGTTTAGTATGTGTTTGTATCTGGCCTAATGCAGTTATCCCTTGTCTTTTATAGATATGAATAGATCAAATGAGGTAGCGGAGAGCCATGTGCCTGAGCGCTCACGTCCCTCGGTGCTTGGGCCGTCAGGAGGCCAGAGGTTAGACACTGAGATACTTGTGCCTCCAAGGGATGCTTGGATAAAGATGTCGCCGGATTTGATGAATCTCCTACAATAGAGGACGGCAGTGTCCATCCCTAATGCTCCGATTGAGCAAATGAGAAAGTATGGAGCAAAGGAATTTGTGGGTACGTCTGTGGCAGAGTCTGAACAAATGTAGTTCTGGTTGGCAAAAATGACCAGGATATTGTCAGAGATTGGATGTCCACCTGAGCTAAAGGTACAGTGTACTGTTTCCCTTCTTCATGGATTAGCATATGACTTGTGGGCCTTTGTGTTGAGGGATCCGAGTGTGTCGGAGATAGTCAGTTGGGAGTACTTCGTCTGGGTTTTCCAGACAAAGTACATACTAAGGCATAGAAGAGTGATCGTTGGAGACAGTTCTTGGACCTATGACAAAGACAGTTATCAGTATCATAGTATGAGAAAGAGTTTTATAGGCTGAGCAAGTATGCTCCAGCAGTGATCATGACTGAGGAGTTCCGGTGCTGACAGTTTGAGGTAGGACTCTATGATGAGATCAATAGGCAGTTGGTAGATGTTACGACCTTGCAGTAGGTAAGTTACCATTAGTTGGTTCAGGAGGCTCTGGGAATTGCAGAGAAAAAGTCAGCTATGAGGGAGAGAGGCCAGAGATGTGGGTTCAGTAGAGGACAGTCCTCTGGAAGTAGCAGTAAGAGGTCTCAAGAGACTAGTGCTCAGTCAGTGACCCAGAGGTCAGCTCCTAGAGGGAGGAGGCAGGATCCGCCTCCATCCATTGTTCAGTCTGGTAGGGGCTCATCAGGGGGCAGAGGGTTAGACGCCCCTAAGTGTCCAGATTAGTCTAGGCATCATTTTGGGGAGTGTTGTCGTACAACTAGGCCTTGTTTCAAGTGAAGCAATTTGGAGCATCGGATAGTAAATTGTATGGTGAGATTTAGAGAGGAGTCTGGGTCTGCATCTGGTCTAGAGACAGAGGTCGAGGATGAGGCATATGTGATCAGTTCTAGCCTATTTCTGGTACATATTCTCAGACGATTGATAGACCTGTGATACCAATGACTGGTACGGTGTGAGTATGCATTAAGAGCCCGAGAGGAGCAAGATACGCCGGATGTGTTTTAAGATATGGTTACTGTTGATTGTAAAACAAACTACTAGTTTTACGCTCAAAACTGCAAGTATACGGGTCGTAACTTGTAGTGAAAAGCAGATATCGATCCCATAGAGAATGGCCAAACAATTTGGTAATTCAAATTTTCTTTCTTTGAGAAACCAAATCAGAAATTTTGATATGTAAAAATAAAACAAAGGTAAACTCAAAATAAAAGGAAATAATGTATTCAAAGTCAAAATTGCAAACTAAAATTAAAAGAAAATAAAGATTAAGAATCAAGACATATTGTTATCCCTATTTGCTCCCCTTTGATTGATTTATTTATTTATGTTTGACCCAAGATATTATGCTGCACTAAGTACCCTTTCTCAATGTGTAATTAGTTGTCCTTAGTTAACAAGTTAAGATCAATTATGTTATCCCTAGTCTTACTAATTTCTCTTAACTGTTTAGCTAGATGTGAAGTAATCCTATAGGTGACTTTGACAAGTAGCCGAGATCTCTCTTCTAACTAAATGTTGACGCCTGAATATGCACAGGTCTATTGGGAGCTAACTCTCGTTCTACTACCCAACACTAATTCCTTAAACCCTCTTAGTTTGTTGCAAGGTTAAAACACAATGCATATCACAAACATTTATAAAATTGAATCCATCATCAAAGGTTCACAAATAGTTAAAACAATAAATCCTAAAAAGTGGTTAGCCACTCATAATAAAAATAAATTCAATAATATTTATGTTATTTAAAATATAAAATATATTAAGAAAAACACAAATAAAATTATTTGCCTTTGATTTTTGGACATGGATACTTGAGGAAGACGTTGGACGCTGGACTGTGCTGGCTGCATGAGCACGCTATACTCATGCACACTGCCACAAAACTCCTTGCCCAGCGCATGCACGCACGCTGCCGCACCCAGCCCGATTGTCTGCCGTACCTAGCTCGCGCCCTTCAGTAGCCCACGCTGCCCAGCGTACGCATGCATACGCAGCTCTCTCAGCAGCTGCCTCCCCACTGTTCTCCTTAATGTGAAAATTTATTTTTGAATATTACTGTTCATCCTTTGAAACCCTGCCAGCGTCTTGCGTTTTTCTTAGTGGTGTCGTGCTGCATTTTGCTTAGTAGTGACGCGCTGCGTTTTGCTTGGTGTTGCTACGTTGCATTTTGGCTGCCTTGTTCCTTGGTATTGGCTGGTGCGTTTTGGTCTTAGCTGATTATGTTTTGGTGTTTGTTTTGGCTGGGGTGTCTCACCAAATGGGATGTCGCTGGGTTTAGGAATTCACGCATTGATTTGCGTGTTTTTCCTAAGTATTATAAGCATCATTCTCCTAACGTTTTAGATGTTTTGTCGGCATTCACTCTTCCAATTTTTTCCATGTTTTCTTCTTTTAATTGCCCTTAAACCTGCCACTAAACTAAAGAATTAAGAACTTAATCATGCCTTAAAATATGTCAATTGTCATACACAATAACAATAAATACTATGAAATTAATGCAGGAACACATTGGATGCAATGACAATATTAATGTCCTAATTCACACAATTTGATGTACAAACATGCTAAAACATAATTAAACACTAACATGTATACATGCAACGAAAAATGTATCAAACAAACATAAAATATAAGAAATTATGCAATACTAAGATAAAAATCTTATTTCACATGCAATTCACTCAACAATCACTTGTAAAACATATGCACTTTCACTTCTATCAACTCCGCCACACTTAAACTTTTGCTTGTCCTAAAGCAAATCAAAACAAACAAACAAGTAAAAAATACACACAATTGACAAACCCGCAAAATGTTTACGTCATGCAAAATATACAACTATACAATAGTGTCACAATGGCCACAATCTTAAAAAACTCTTTTAACTTCAAACACAATCATCCAACATAATCCAACATTTTAACTCATTCATTCATACATAAAAGGAATGAAATAAATATACAAGTCAATCAAGATATTTACAACCTATCCCTATATTCATGTCACTTGAATAAATGCATTTATGGATATTAGTCAAATAAAAAGGTATTCTATTACTGAGTCGCCCCCATGAAAAGTTTAGTTATTTTACAAAAAACGATAGGTTTTTATTTCAGTAACACACATTGTTTATTTATTTCGCTTAGTTGGAGTGTCATTTGAGCATTTTGACGCAAAGGGCAATATTTGTGGTGCCATTCCCTCGGTTACTCAGCTTTATCACAACTTACAACTGGCTACTAGCTCTATTCATAACCCCCAGAGTCAGTGAAATAGTTTTTATTATGCTTAGCTAGTGGGTCATTTTAGCCTTTTGATGCGAAGGCCAACATTTGTGATGCGAGTCCCCTGGTTACTTAGCTATATCACCCTTCACAGTCTGCTACAAGCTCTATTGTTAACCTTTTTTTGGGCCAGCGGAATAGTTATTCACACATTTTTTTCTTGTTTTTAATTTTTCTACACATTTTTACCTACTTCATTTCTTTATAACTATTAATTTCCATGAAAGGCTACTTGTAACTTTCTACCGATTTAATTGATTCTAAACTTAAATACGTCTATCAAGTGACATCAAGTATAAAAAGAATAGGTCCTATATCCTAATTCACAAGCATATTTACATCGTTTCTCATTCAAACACAAATTCATAAGCTAAAATATTTCGTATGCTCAATAATCACGTCTAAAATTAAATTCATCCTTTTCTGATTATGCCATTGATTCACCATCACAAAGCCACATACAATGCAAATGAACACAAAATAAAAAATGAAAATTAACATAAAATAATGCAAACTACAACACACAACATGCAAAATAAATAAAAATATTGGGTTTTAAATATGACATATAATATATAAACAATATGCAATGAAAATTGCATACCACTCCTCTACACTTAAACGACACATTGTCCTCAATGTGTGGAAGTGATATAAAAAGAAACAACCAAACACACACAACACATGAATCAAAGAAAAGGGGCATGAGAAAGCTTATTCGTTTGGTAGCAGTCGAGGTGTCGGCTATGGCATAAGCACTTGGGAAGTTTGCACTGAAACTTTGCTCTTCCTGTCTCTTCAACATAAAAACTTGAAAAGGTAATAAGTAACGAAAAACACACAACTTATAAAAGACATCAACTAACTAAACATACTAATTTATTGGTCAGTATCTTGACCTTATTCATGCAACTTACGAAATTAAATCACTCTACTGGCGGTGGGAGGTTGGCAAAGGAATCTTCCTTCTCCCTCGCCTTATCCAAAAGATTGTTCAAAAATATGCATGGACACAATGGTACTATGTACAACACTCGTTTACCATTTTTCCCCTCAATCATCACATACACATTGAATGGTGTACTCACATAGGGTAGCTGAGGGGCTTCCATTTAATTAATGGATTATTTTCATCCATTGCTACCCTTCTCACTTATTCTTCAGGGCTCAAGTAGCCCTTCATCAGAGTCTTCAAGTCTTTACTTACAGAACATGTCATATTTACATTCCCAAATTGAAGGACTAGTTCTCCTTCATACACATCAATTATAGCATTACCATAATTCATGAAAGGTTGACCAAAAATCAGTGGGTAGTTCTCATTCACATCATAATCTAAAACAATAAAATCAACTGGAAAGATAAACTTGTCCACTGTAATAATAACATCCAACGTTAAGCTAACCAGTTTCCTAATTGAGCCATTTGCCAACTGTAGCAGCATTGTTGTTGGCTTTATGTCATCCAGCCTGAGTTTCCTAAAAACAGATAAAGACATTAAGTTAATTTTTGCCTCTAAATCAAATAAGCACGTAGACAATTGTGGAGTTCCAACTGCACTAGTCATAGTGAAACTCCTTGTTTTGCTCGATGTTGTGGGCCTTCGACTGGTGATCACAGAGCTAGTCTCCTGTGTTAATAACACATTTGGTTGTCTTCCCAAGTTTTCTTGTGTGATAGGATCTCTTTTACAATCTTTGCATACTCGGGAATATTCTCCAATGCATTCACAAAAGGCCAATTGCTTCCTTTTAATTTCAGCTTTTCCACAAATCTTAAAAATTAAACCTCATATGAGGTTGTCCTCTGTCTATATGGATGTGTTGGTGATGAAAATTATTGCGGTATCTCCTCTTCCAACTCATCCATTTGGATGAAACTTATTGCGGTATCTCCTCTTCCAACTCATCCATATGTGTATCTATTTCCGAGATTTGGTGTTGTAGGTTGATAGCATCCATTTGCTTTGACTTCTCAGACTCCATCCCACACTGTAGTTGAGTGTCTTGAAACTGATCATGTGGGGTGGACTCGATATGACTTTCTATGCTATCTCCATCTTGGGAACTTGTACTTGTATTGTTAGTTCTAGAAAAATATGGGGGGTTCTCCAACCAAAAATTATAATGGTTAGAGTAAAGATTTTTACCATTTTGTTTCTACAAATACTTAGAGAATTTAGTCTCGTCCAACTCAATTTGTCCCGACAAGCACATGTTGATCGTTTCTTCTTCTAGTTTCCTTTTATACTCTACATCTTGTAGTGTCAGTTCTGGATCTAAAAATTGTTGATCATCCAGTAATTATATGCTTCCATCTTTGTATTGTGCATGTTGAAGTAATTGTTAGACGGATAGTCATCTAGTTTGTACGAACTACTCCCATATTGTGGTGGCTACACCGGATTTGAGGATGAAACTTGCAAGCTATGTAATATTCTATTAAGGTTATCTATCTGAGCTTGCAATTCAGCCACTAATGCCATAGCTCCTTACTATCAAAATTTCTGGATATCTCGATTACGCTCGGTGATGTCAAGAATTTCTCTTGCTCCACAATTGCTTGAACTCCGCTAGATGTTTCTTGTGTAAATGCACCTGCAGTTGCAATCACACAAGAACAAGTATCAAATAGAAAATAATGAAAAAAAGAAAAAAGAAAAGAAAAGTATAAAATCAAAGCAATCCAAAACCCATAAGTTGCATGATGCATTCCTCGGCAACGACGCAAAAAACTTGTTGAGTGTAAAATAAACTACTAGCTTTAAGCTCCAAACTGCAAGTATACGGGTCGTAACTTGTAGTAAAAAGCAGATATCGATCCTACAGGGAATGACTAGTCAACTCGGTAATTAAAATTATCTTTATTTGAGAAGCCAAATCAGAAATTTTGATATGTAAAAATAAAACAAAGGTAAACTCAAAATAAAAGGAAATAACGTAATCAAAGTAAAAATCGCAAATTAAAATTAAGAGAAAATCAAGATTAAGAATTAAGACATATTGTTATCCATATTTTCTCCCCTTTGATTGATTTATTCAATTTATGTTTGACCCAAGATGTTCTGCTGTACTAAGTACCCTTTCTCAAGGTGTAATTAGTTGTCCTTAGTTAAGGAGCTAAGATCAATTAGGCTATCTCTAGTCTTACTAATTTATCTTAACTATTTAGCTAGATGTGAAGTAATCCTATAGGTGACTTTGACAAGTAACCGAGATATCTCTTTTAACTAAATGTCGAAGCCTGAATATGTTGTTGTGCCCAAAAATTTCTAAAAAGACCTAGGCTATACTACTCGCAAGTATACTAGGTAGTTGTAGTTATTACCCAGGGTCGTCTCCCACGGAGGTGAAATTGGTTAACTAGAATTAACTTTGAATTAAAA
>JANIMX020000260.1:3436105-3447245 GCA_024582655.2 Erythroxylum kunthianum | reverse complement strand
TACGATACCGGTAGCGAACCAGCGTTCCCTTCCAGGGGGTGTCGGGGCGTTACAATTTTCTTGTAGGTGGGTTCATTGATTGCAAAAAACTTGAACCACGCCTTATACTGGACGAACTACTTGATTCTCGCCTCTATCCCATATTCTCGTAGGAGTCCCAGGTCCAGATACTCGTGAGTGATGAATGACATCTTCTCAAACTTCCTCTTTCTTTCCATAGCATAGTCTTGGGTGGAGAGAAGATTGATTGCTTGAATGCCATAGGAATACTCCCTAGTATGTTGTTGCAAGTGCCTTATTGCTGGGAGTTTTCTTGGAGGTATTCCTGGACGAGCTTGTCTTTATTTGTCACACCCCAGAACCACCTCGAGCAAGTGACAGCCGCCATATGTCCGGGCTAAGAGTACTTACGGTACCCTTAACTCGACTATACAAGTCTAACCCAGTTTTTTGCAAGAAACTTTTAAAACTTTTTTTGAAAAACGAACAACACAACGGTTGTATTTAACCAAACTGAAAATTTTAAAACAATACTTGCAAACAGTTTAAACGCTTTTATAATCACAATCGACAGGCAACACTACCTTCAGCACTCTCAGGTCCAAACATAAACAATCACAGCAACGTAGACAAATTTATTCATACATTTGAACTTTAAAACATTTCATACATAAAGTTCTCGACATAGTTTCGGTACAAGCAATGTTCATGTACCAAAAATACATTTCCAAAAATTAAATTATAAATTGAAGTCCATCCAGGACTTGCTTGACACCAGTCCATGAGCTACTATACAATTACAAAGAAAACTAGTCTTCAAAAGCCGCACGCTCTCAACTGAGCTTCTCAGCTTAACAATCGTACCTGCATGTTTGGTAATGAGGGGTGAGTAATCCACGTACTCAGTGAGTTAGGAAACAACATAAATCACAAATAGAATTGGCACATTCCAAAACGGTCTTGGTACTCTTAGTACTGGTTTTTCTTTACTGTTTTACCATGCACTTATCAATGCTTGTTTTTAAAAGTATGGCAGGAGCCACAATTGGCAACTATACCGAAAAACACGTCGGGAAAACTCATCCGTCACTTTGTTTTCCATGCACATGTAATAAGTTAAAAAAACATGTCAGGAGTCACAACTGACAAGTAAACCGGCAAACTCATCGGGAATCTCATCTGACTCGAAAGCCAAGAAACATATACGGCAAAATCATCATGTGTAGAAACACTAGTCGGCCAACTAGTGTGCCCAACCAACGGATCACGGTGTTGGCTCGACTTTCATCCATGGTGAGTTCGGATTGCAGTTGACAGAGCATCCCATCCTGCAGGATCTCCTCTAAAATTTTCACAAACACAGTTTCAATATGGTACTTTGTTGAGCTTGTGTTCTATAATTATTAATAATGCTTCCTAAAGAACTGGACATGAGTGTGAGACATGTAAGTATATTGTGGAGTATGAGAAAATATGGTCTTATATATGTCGTATTTTTTTATATTGCTCACTACTTCTAATAAATGTTTGGATGATCTTCTACATGGGGCCAACACATACATATGTTGGTATCTGATACCTTTTACAAAGTTCTGTGTCTTTCTTATTAGCTTTTAATGGACTCTAATATCTCTTGGATTGAAAATCTATGGAGAAAGTTACACTCAAATTCGATTTTTTTTCTTTCAAATAATCACTTATAGGATAAAATCAAACATAAGAAAACATTATATAATTTATATAAAACATACTTTAAATATGCTAAATTAAAACTAATTTAACCCTTAACAATATACACAATATAAGCCTATTAATTTCTCCACTCTTAACTCATTATCCTCAAACAATTGACAACAAGAAACCCTAACTAACTAAACAATACTAACTTAAAATGCATTATTATTCAAACAAGACAAAGTAAACACTAATATACCTCCTTTATTAAGCTCAAATATTTTAACTTGAATATTTTTAGAAGGTCTCACTCATTCACACAAGTATTTAATATTTTGGGTGAGGAACTCTCATAATCTTCTTATGAAATTAAACTTATCATATGATTGAAAATCTTCTAACCTATACTACTTAACTAGATTAAAAGAAAAAAATCAAAAGGACTTTGAATAAAGTTGTAATGAGGCCAAATGGATAAGTATGTTAACAAAGGAAATGGAATTGGAAAAACAAGCTATTTAAATTTAGAAGAGTAAGTAAATTAAGAAATTAATAAAAAATCATCACTAACTCTTCGTATTTTGCAAAAATAAACTATTCCTTCATTCTTTTCAAATATAAGAAAACTATACAAACTAATTTTCTACAATTTTTTGGTTTTTATTTTCTTTTTTCAGTTTATTTTTCCTTTCTTTTGGTATGAATTTCCCTTTTACATTTCCTTTCCATACACATAACCATCTCCCCTATACTTATTTCTTTGCATAACATACCCAATAACAACATTAATTTCAAGTAAAAGCTCTACTAATAGTGCAATAGAGAGTACTTATTTTTGTTTTAGGCTCAAGGTTGTTTGGGGAAAAGGGTTACAAAGAAAAATGATAAAATTCCATATAAAGTTAAAAGGGGCTCATTAAAAGATTGTTGTATAAAAGATAAGAAATTTGGCTATAATGTAAATCCTATGTATCTTTATCATTTTAATAGTTGAACAAAACTTACATGCAATCTTGAAAAGTTGAAATACAAGTTCTAGAAATTCAAAATCAAAGAAGATATCCACATTTGAAAGAAAACATTTGCATACAGGCTTAAATTCTCACAAAATGCTCAACTAAAATCAAAATATTTTCTCTTAATAAATTCGATTTTCAAGTTCAAAAAATAAAATTTTCATAACAATAACTTAATCATATTATACATCTAATTTTGAACTATCAATCTCAATTAAGAATTATACATAAACTCATGCTATTAAACCAAAGTAACTAATGCTATCCTAAACATAAAAGTAAAAAAAAGTGAAAGAATTTAAACCTAAAACACACTAAACATATAAACTATAAGAAACTTTAGATTTTCATAAATTCACCCCTACACTTAAACATGATATTATCCTTAATGTCAAATAAGTAATATAATAAAAGAACATATGAAAGACAATGAAGGTTGAGGGGTATCCCTTAAATCTATGCAAAGTCAATAAGGTAAAATTCCATAAAATCGATAAAGATTACGAACAAAAAAATAAGACAAACATTAGTAAAGAAATAAAACTAATAAACTAAAATAAAAGAAATAAAGATTCATAATGTTAGGTTGCATCCCAACAAAAACTTCTTTAGAAGTCTTTTAGTTAGACTTCTTACTTAAATCTTTTATGTTTCACTCTTCTTTTGGGTCAAAGGCTTATCTACTTTTGAATATGCCATATGAGGTAATGAAGTAGGGTCATATGGAATCAACATAATACGACCTTTTAATTATGTAATGATATTTCAATAAAAAAACTACCAATATTATAAGGAATACTAGAACTTCATAGATCTTTGGTTGTTTATGGTAGGTTTTCTTGCCAAATGGCATAGCTTTCCTTACTTAAGGTGACTGTCGACAATTCCTTATCAACTTTCTTCTTTGGCTCCTCCCTTTTATTTTTCTCCTTCTCCTCTATCTATATTTTTTCAAGCTTATCTGACATATTAACTTTATCCTCTTTAACAACTTTAAGTGTTTTTCCACTCCTAATTGTAATGGTTAACCCTAGATCTCTTAGGTTCAACTTTATGTTACTAGGAATTTTTCCTGGATCTCTTTCACTTACCATTTAGGCTATTTGATTCATTTGGATCTCCAAATTATAAATGTATGCACAATTAAATTGCATTATATTTTTAAGTTAGCCTATTTGAGATTCAAATTTTCCCATTCTATCTAATTTTGCATCAACGAAAGATATGAAATGTATAATCATCCCATCATCACATTGCCTTGTGTAGATGATGGATGTTGAAACTAAGGTTGCTACTAGAACCTAGATTGTCCCACAGGTCGACCTACTATATCCCCTTACTCCTCATAAGAGAAATTTGGATGGTTTTTGCATCTTGAATTATATGTATTAGAGAAAGGATTGTTAATGCCAATTATATCATAGGCAACAATATAATTACAATCTTTATAGTAATATTGGGTAGCTTCATATTCATGCATACATGAAAAGGATGTCCATACATGCCATATTGATAACAAAAAGATAGAAAAGATATCCTAATTATGTCTTGTAGGAATATCCTGGTGCGGACAACGGATGCCCGTTGGTGCGGAAAATAAAAACTTTTGTTCCGGGACCTTCTCGACGCCAGGATCATGTGCCGATAAAAGGTAAAACCTACAATGACAACCAATTACATAGAATTTCACAGATTCACATCCAATCACTCATAACAATTAAATGAACATGTAAATATTGGATTATCATATAAATCAACATTCATACGAAAAATGAAATACCTTATATGTTGTCTCCTTCGTTCTTTAGGTGTTGGGTTTCAAAAATCGCAATGATCAATGTAGACCGTCTCCAACGGTATCCATGTAGAGATCGAAAACTATAACTGGATCAAATCATCTTTTGATCCGGAAATGGCTCAACCAAAAGATGGGAGTGCTAGCTCCTTAGCTTTGGTCTATAGAGAGCTTGCACACGTTGATGGAGAAGAGAAAACTAACACAAATCTTTTGTATTCTTTCCTTAGCTCCAGTTCTCGTCCTAGGATCTCATGACTCAATGTGTCATTGAAGACTTTCTTCATGACACATCTGCTCTGGCCAGAGACTTTGAGTGATGACCCTGATAAGATGTCGTGGGTATCATCTCCTTATACAAGGAGTGATGAATCATTTATTGGATGCTCAATTACCTTTGAATACCTCAGATTGTACCAAATTACCACCCTATGAGCAACCCCTGAAGAGGCAACAAGGAATGGAGTCCAAGCACATGATCAGTATCCAAGATATCCTTGAGTACCTCCAGTCGAAATATACTTGTACCATTGCTATGATGAGATTATCACTGACAATTAAACATTCATGTGATAATCTCTAAGTAGGTCATTCAATGTACTTGCTACGATTAGTAAACATTCACATATTAACTATAGACATCTTATGTATACAACTCATGAGATCCACTGCATGATCAAATCACATAGTCTAATATGTGCTAGTCTATCTGAATTAATGATGTTCAGTCTCATTAATCATATGATTATGGATCATTTAGATACAATCATAATTACATATGAAAAGAATCTCAGGATTATGAATCGATCATAATTTTCTTCATGCTATGTTTCGTATTAGGGGCTTCATACATTCGAATTACGATCACATCCATTCATAGTTTAGTATCACTTCGTTCGTGAAAAAAATGGAAAAAGGAACTGTGGATATGTAAAAAAATCATACTAAGGATAATCTAGCAGATTTTATGACAAAGACAGTCAACTCAGACAAGTTCATTTGGTGTCGATCCTCCAGCTGCCTAGCAGAGAAGTTAACAACAAAGATGACAAGGAAGAAACTAGAAAGGATAGTGTGAAGATTGATTGATCATCAATCTAATCTTCAAGTGAGAGATTGTTGTAAACATGATGAGACCCACGCAATAAAAACAATGGGACCCACATGTTGAAAAACATAAAAAAAATATACATATGTTGTACCAAAAAAAAAAAGGTGTGGCCATCAATTCATTTGTTGGCACAAACCACATATCCTGCCTATAAAAGTGCAGGAGATCCTCAAGTCTTAATCATGATCATAGAAGGAAGAAGAATTCAGATTATAATTTTATGAGATTATAGTTTTGTGGTGTTTCTCCTATTTTTAAGAGAGACCAAAAATTATTGTCTCCTTGTAAATTAGAGAGAGGGTGTAACTCTTGTTATTCTCTCATAGTAAAATTCTTCTCCTTGCCCATAGTTTTTACCCTGATTTGTTTAGGGGTTTTCACGTAAATATGTGTGTCTAAATTATTATTTTTTTCTCAAATTATTAGTTGCGATTTTACTCTAATTTGCTTCCAACAGCTTATGGGTTTTGACGAGGAAGACAGTTTGTGGCAGGATTCACATAATAGGGTTTATATGATTAAAGAACTTGATGGACTAACTGGTTAAGTAAGTTTATGATTATATACTGGAATTTCAGTTTCAGGTTGAAATGCGATTGCTTGCAGGTAATATGAAAATTTTGTTATTTCTCCCCTTTGTTGTGGTTCTTTTTACCTCTCCACATAATGTTTTGTTGCAAATACTACGTTGTTGATGTTTTAATGGTTCCTCTTATAGAAAAGGAAAAGAAGTTAGCAACCTTTAATATAAAATTAGTTGCAGCAAAATATAAGAGGGTTTTACCTTAAAACTTTTCACAAGGAAAGATGAAGTTCAATCAAAGCATAGACGTTTATTAGTGATAAGAATAATGACAAAGTTTGAAAATAAAAACAAAAAGGATGCATTCCGTAAGGCATAGATAGGAATTGGTAAATGCAATTGCTTTGTTTGGTTCTTTGTTTAGGTTAGGTTGGTATTAGTAATGACATATACTTTCTTTATTTCTCAGTTATTTGGGCATATTTTCACTAATTTTAGCTTTGAAGGCATGCTAGACGACATTTGACTCACCATAAATGTGATGATCAAACTTTTGTCTATGTTTTTTTTTCTCATTTTAAAATTTTATTTTTCATAAGACAATTATGTGAAGGAGATTCCATAGAAAGCCAAATTGTTCTTTGCTTATGCTGCAGAAAAATGAGATGCAGAAGAATAGGATGTTGAGATTTAATTTCATAAACTAAGGCTTGTATATAGCCATGCTTTAAGGAGTCATGAGTTATGGAGTGTACAGATCCATTCTTCGAACGTATGCCCATGAAAATGTTAGCCAGATCTTGGTTTTATCAATTAACGTCAAACACGTTGATTAAAGGAAGTTTTGTTTCTCATTATAGTTATCAAGTCTCTCTATTTTTCTTTCCCTAATACGTATAAACACCTACTTACATTGAGACCCTATTATTGGAATGTCATGAAGGGATTTATTTTTGTTTAATTTTCATCATCATACATGATGTGTACCCAAGTTTTGGGATTCATAATTGCTACTTTAATGATTTCTCCAATTTGTCTAAGCAATTGACTTCAAAATTTTGGATTACAGGAGCTATATGTGCCGGAGTGTGATTTGATGTCATCCAAAATCAAGAGGGTATAACTAGAAGTTAATAGGGCTAGAATTTGATGGAGGAGTATTTAGAAAGCCAAAGCACAGTCCTTAAACACATGAAATTCCAGAGAGTGTATTGTCACCATGAAAGTTATTTCATGTTTGATATATTTGTTCCTATACACATCTTACTCCACGATCTATTCACACATAAAACTCAGCCAAGGTCATTGATACATGGCCTTTAAGAGAGTATGCTTTTGTGATGCCATATTGTTACAACTTACAATTCATATATTCATGAAATATGAGAATGAAAAGGTTAATACACTAATAAATGTATTAATATAAATGTCTTATGTTGTTAATTAATACAAACATTTGTAATATTGATTTCCTATTTCTTTCTTAAATACAACTACTTTTATTAAACAATTAGATAAACCATATGAAGTGATAAAACAAGCAAGTTCGTATTTTTAATAATTAGATATGTTTGTATCTTTTTACAAACAGAAATGTCAAGTTGAACATATATATAACTATAAATCACTATCGCGAACAATGTCACATGTAACAACTTCTCCCTAGTTATGTTGAGGGAGAATTGTTGAGAAAATGTGTCAATGCCTTATTCGTATTGTTGTATACATTAGTAAAACTTCAACTACATTGTTGGATGGAAAGTCCATTTTTTTATAGAAGGGTAAAAGAATTAGCGAACTCTCGAACCCGAATGTTATGATAAAGCAATTCAAAGTGCAGAAAGAGAAAAGTGGTGGAATGCCATGGACGAGGAAATGCAGCCATTTCGAAAGAATCAAACATAGAAGCTAACTAGTCTTTTGGAGAATAAAAAGGCATTCAAATGAAAATTGATACATACAAAGAAAGATGGATTTCCCAACAAAAATGATGTTTTCTATAAAATACGGTTAGTAGCCAAAGGCTATGCTCAAATAAAGGGAATAGATTTTAATAAAGTGTTTTCTTAGATTTGAAATTGGTCCAGTTGGATGTAAAAATTGCATTTTTACATGAGGATATGGAAGAAGAAATCTATATAGCTCAGTTTGAAGGATTCAAGGTTATTGGAAAATAAAATTTGGTGTGCATATTGAAAAAGTCATTGTATGAGTTGAAGTAATCACTAAGATAGTGGTACAAATGATTCAATAAGTTTATAATGGGGCAGAAGTACACAAAAAGCAAGTAAGATCATTGTGTATATTGACACAAGCTACAAGATGGTTCCTATATATATCTTTTACTATATGTTGATGATAGTTTGGTAGCATGCAATAGTAAATCAAAGATTGATAAACTAAATACTCAGTTGAACCAAAAGTTTGAAATGAAGGATTTGGGTGAAGCCAAGAAGATTCTTGTCATGGAAATAAACAGAGATATGAAGTTGAAGAAACTTTGTTTAACTCGGAAAGAATATTTGCGAAAGGTATTAAAGCGTTTTGGTAAGAATGATAAGTTAAAATCTGTTAGTACTCCTCTTGCTCCTCAATTCAAGCTAAAAACATTTCCACCAAGCAAAGCAGACAATGGATACATGCAAAAGTGTCATATGCATGTGTAGTAAGTAGCTTGATGTATACTACGGTGTGTAGGAAACCTGAAATTTCATTGGCAATTAGGGTTATGAGCAGGTATATGCATAATCCTCAGAAGATTTGTTGGCAAGCTGTGAATTATATTTTACAGTACCTCATGAACACCATAGATATTGGACTAGTATTTTAATAGAACAAGCATAATGGACAATGTATAGATGAATATTGTGATTATGACTATGTTAGTGATCTTGACAAATGTCACTCAAATATTGGTTAAATATTTATTATTGCAAAGGCACCAGTTAGTTAGAAGTCAATTTTACAGTCAACATTTGCTATGTCTACAACGGAGGCAGAGTATATGGCAGTTACAGAAACTGTTAATGAGTACTTTGGCTTAAAAGGTTGCTTGGTGGACTAAGAATTGGTCAAAAGAATGTTACAGTATTTTGTGATAGTCAAAGTGCTATCTATTTAGCAAAGAACCAAGTTTATCATGCAAGGATATAACACATTGATGTTCAATGTTATTTTATACGAAAGATTCTACAAAAAGGTGGAGTAATACTTTAGAAGATTCAGACCACCGAAAACCTTGCTGATACGATAACAAAGGTTCTAATAATAGTCAAGTTTCAACACTATTTAAAATTATTCAACATTGTTAAACTTGTGAGTTGACATCTTGAGGTGCATTTGAAGACACTACTAACAATGGTTTGAGAGAAGAATGAAAATATGAAAATTCGCCAAGGTGGAGAATTGTTGAACTATGGCTCATCCCACATTTGAAAAATTAAAAATAAAATCAACGGACACCTTTATGATTATAAGAGATGGTGGCCCACATGGAATAATTAAAAACTCAAAGGGAGATTTTGTGATTATAAAAGGACGTGCTATCACATAGTTGTAATCATCCCAAAAGTACTCTCTCATATTAAGACAACTATTCTTTCTCTCTTTGTAATATTTCACTTATATAGTGAAGATAGTGAAAGATGTTATTAGTGTTTGAAGACGCAAGCAAAAATTGGTTGAACCTCTTTAAAATTTTGGTGTTATTTATTTTGTCTGTTTTATTTATTTTGTAGTTATTATATGGGTGCAGTTGTTGTGATACATTGTGCTAGTAAATTATATATGTAGGCTAAATTTTGTTTAAACAAATTGCAAATTAAACGGTTGGTTTAGACCCTAAAATCTTTCCTAAGAATTTACTTGGTGTGATTTTTTAGTACAGTTGTTCACATGCTATAAAAAAACTTATGCTTAAATAACAAGATTTACTTCACACACAAATAGGAAAAGGGAAATGAGGAAATATTGTGCAAATAAAGGTTTACTATGCAAGAGAGAGAACAATCTTGCCAGATCAACATTATTAATTTAATATATCACAAGACATGGAAATGATTCACACAAAAACTTAATATTATAACTAGTGAACAACATACAAGCATTGCAAATTAGATAGACCAAATTAAAAAGAGAAAATCAAATTATATACTTAGAGGACTATAATGCCAGACTGTAGCAGTAATCAATGTTATTTTTCCAAGTTCCATTTTGTAGAAAGAATCAATTGTTATGCCTTTATAAAAGCCAATGTTGGATTGAAGCAAGGTTAACAAGTACTAAAAATAACAAACACCACTTCAAAATGTTTTTCTCCTCAAAATGTTTGTCCATAATGTCCACACATAATGAGAAGAATGGGCTAGCATAACATCTATATATAATCTTGTGTTTACGGAACTACAAGAAGAACATTTACAAGGTTTTAAACACATCATTCTTCAAAGAACTGAATAATTTAATAATAACGATCTTGTACAACCGCAATTTCAAAAGGATTCATCATCATCATCATCAACACTTAATAGAAATCTCACTGATACACAGGATCTGAGAAGGTCCAGTAGTACACAATTTTACCCTTAACTAGTAGAGAGACTATTTTTAAAAAGATTAAGGATATCAATCAAAAGGTTTTAACCATTTCACATAATTTATTGTAATCAACTGAAAATCGAGGAATATAAACCAACCTTAATGAAATTCATGAACTTGGTGTCTCTATTAATTGCTAAATGAAGAGCTTATACAAGAAAAAGTACAACATCAATATAAAAACATTTAAAATTGACAAGAAAATAGGGAAAAAGAGAAACAAAGGAAAATTTAGAGTAGGTCGTGTTGGAATTTGTGCTTTTTTGAATCTTTAAGAGGAATATTTAGATTAGCTTTGCCTTGCTTGTTTTTGGAGAATTATGAATCGAATTTGCACATATATTGGTTTATCAAGAATTTAAACAGAAGATAGATTATGAAACAAAAAATTGAACAAAATGTGAATAACGAGAAAAATTAGGTTT
>JANIMX020000260.1:2940048-2952936 GCA_024582655.2 Erythroxylum kunthianum | reverse complement strand
TATTAAGCTTTATAAGCATACTTAGGGACCTGTATTGGTCCAATTATCGTGTAAGAAGTTTGTGGAGTCTCCATTTCTAACCTTGGATTTGATTTCCAACCATATTGACTCCCTCATTTTGAGAATGTGAAGCATAGTCCAACAAAAATTGTATTTAAGTTCTATTCTACAAAAAACTTGCATTTCTTAGATAATGTACATGAATCCCTTTGAGTAGGAAAATTTTCTTTTCTGCAAACAAACATTCCCTTTATCTTCTCTTAGTATTCTTTAATTTCTTCAGTATAGATAAATCATTAACTTTAGATCTTTTAAAATGCAACGTAGCTCAAACTTCTAAGCAACGAGCATTGGGTTAATAAAGAAGGTTACAACCAAACTCATTTCTTTACATGCAGGTATTACAGGAGAGTGCAACAAGCCAGATCTGCACTCATGAATGTGCAATGCCTGCAGTCTAATCATAAGCTTGAGAAGCCCCTAAAGCTACTGTTAAAAGGGCTGAGCATGTTTTAGTTAGCCCAAATCCAAGAAGTCATGAGGACATTGTAATATGAATATCGCCAATTCTAATATAGAACCCAATTTGATTTCAGTGAACATTCTGTTAATTTCGTACTAGAGTGATAAGTAGGAAATCATATTCGCATCTTAAAGGAAGTAGTCTTGGCTTCAATGGCACCATAATCAAGAAACGTCTGCAGAATTTTTGTGATAGTTATGAACATCAAATTAGCTTGAAGATAACGACTGAATGTCTCAAAACAATTTCTCTGTTGAGCAGTAGCTATTCCTTCAACCCTGAACTTAGGCATGTAGTATCTTGAATGAAGTTTAAGAAAACAATTAAAAGCAGACAAAACAATTGCATAGATATTATGTCGCTAAAGAAAGAAAACATTTTGTAATTAAATATGGGTCTTTTTTCTTTGTTTTTTAGACCCGAAAACTTATTTTCAGAGAATATCTATTTAATTTTATTTACTGAACATTTTATGAAGATTAAAATAATCTGACCGTATATGGAAAAGATGACCAATAAATGTGAAAAAAGAGTCAACTTAAAGCCTAATTAATTCCTATCATTTGTACAGCAGGAGAACTTCCAATTGCGTCTTCTACATCAAGAGGACAAGAATATGCTGGAGATCTATATTTTCCATCACTAGCCTACCTTCTCCCAGTGTCATGGCTCTTAATCTCGGTATCGCGATTAGAAGCAGTTGGTACAACAGGAGATTTGGTAATGCCATTAACATAAGACTTCAAATTATTTGCATTTCCAGCTTTTGAGTTGTCCCTCTCGAGAGGCTTCACCATATTTTTGGCCCGTGGAGAGTTCTTTCCTTCTGCAGGGTCAAAAGTGGAATTCTTATTTTCAAGACGAAACAAAAATCTATACAATGGCTTTTATGTAGGAGGGAAATCTTATTTTCACTTTTACTCAATCAACTGCCACATTTTGATCTGTAGCATTATATCAATAATCTTACCTTTTATGCTTGCGCAAGCAATAAAACCATTAAGATGATCCCGAAACATGGCCAAAATGCACCTTTCCTGCTCTGCATAAAGCTTTGAGCATTCAAATTCGGTAGATGATTTCAGGTTTTTGTTTTGACAAATGTTTGCCGCCCCAGTTGGTGACCTAGTTTCTGGAAATGTAATCTCTTGTTCATGGCACATCAAATCAATCCCAGGGGACAGTGGCCTACAAATTTCCGCATCATTGCCATATGTTCCTAACACGACACTTCTATCTATATCTGCTTTATTCCCACTCAAACACTCTTCAACCACTGTCTGTCTTTTTTGAATGTCCTCGCTCTCCAAGATGGATGAAACAGAAGTTTCAACATTCTCTCTGTGTATTTCACCTCCTCCTGGTGAAAAGACTAGATATCAGATGTTCAGAAACAGAAAGCATTAACAAGCACCTAAGAACATATTCCTGTGTTTTTGTTGGGGATGATAACAATCATCCTGCTGCAATTTAAACATTAAAATGAAATGCAAACAGTGAGAAGTTCATATGTTACTGTATAATCATCTAAACCTGCAAATGCCTTTCTAGTTTCTTCCGAAAGTACAACCAAGATAGAGCAAAACTCCTTCACCCTTTGCAGTTGAATTATATCTGACAACGGGGACCTTCACTCACAGAGAATGTTAATCAGTCCTTGAAAGATAAAATGACCAAATTTCTGGAACAGTGGTTAAAAATATTTCGTAAGTGGTTACTTGTATGTGACTTCTGAAGGTACCAGTAATGCTACATTAGGAGAGCGAAGCGCGGGAAGAGAAAATGGAGAAGAAGCCACTGAACTCCGAATGTGATTTTCCTGAATCAATTGTAAAAGAACAAAGAATAAAAATGAAAAAAATATAGTAGAGAGAAACATAAAGGAAAGGAACTAATATAAATTAATCAATATTTTATAAGAATAAATACATTTACTAGTAATGGAACAGAGATCTGGAGAACTAATATTCATGAATAACTTGTGCTCCAAGAACATTTTTGTACCAACAGATTAAGGGGTTCAGTAAAATAATAAAATATACCCTAAAATAAAGAAGCATTTAGGATCAACAACATTTCTCAAATCCTGTAGGCCCTCAACAACAAACCTGATGAAATTTTACAATACTACGATTGCCTTGAAATTTGGTTGCCATGCTCAACAATTCCTCACTTTTTCCTTTTCTGAATGCTAGAGGGGCCCCAAAACCAGAAGATCCAATGGCCCCACTGATGGCTGCATTTGCAGCCTGCTGTAGATAGGCCATTCCAATATGGTTACTACTGAAAAGAGCTTTTCTTTCGTCACTCTCATCAAAATTCTTGCAGTCCAAACATTTACAGTTTTCAGAGCACAAAATGTTCGCTTGGAAGCATTCACAATACTTTTTAAGGCATCCTGATTTTTTGCAGTGGCATCCTTTTTTGTGCTTTCCTACCATTTGAACCTCAATCGCATCTTCCTGAATTGGCATTGCAAAGGTCTTACATGCAATCGTGACATAATGAAATTAAATAATTTTGGACAAATAGTAACTCAGATGTTGAACAAACCCCATGCATTTCAAGTTGCTAAAGGACTTACAAAGATATCCTTCCTTTTTCAAATGATTGCCAAATTAATTACAAGGTTGCTTCCTCTAAGCACTAGGCTCTCAGATAGAAAGGAAAAAAGAAAGACCGAAAAGAGTCTCAACAAAACAGAAGCATTTCCAGAATCAGAAATTAATAATATTAGCATATTTTAAACGTAAAATATCAGGATTGAGTGGAGATGCAACACAAACCCCAGCATCCAGAGAACCCTGTGGACTGCTAGCAATCTTTGGCCTAAAAGCATTGGGATTTCTCTCCAAAATCACTCCAATAGCATCATTCCTAGTACGTTCATTCTCCTCATTATTATGACAATTTGTACAATTGCAACCTTTGCAATATACCGAAGCAGTGAAGCACTCACAATACCTGAAGATTACATAAATTTTACCTCTTAATAGCAGAAACAATTATATAAATACCATTTGAGAGAAACAAAGTTGAATGATCATGCAAGTTAGAGATTTTTTAATCAAATGGTTACCGAAACAAAAGTTAGAAACTTTTTAATCAATTTATAAACAGCATTTAAATATGCAAGGTGAGGAAAATTGATGTTGGATTGGAACCACAAAATTTGAGATTTTGAACACAAGCAATTAATGAATAAAAATCAAACTCAAAGAGCATTACTTTTAAAATTTTGAAACAGCAGTACTTATCAAGATGGCTGAGCCCACGGATGATGAGACTTTAGGGAATATATTGCGAATATACAGATAGATACGAATCACAACTAGAAAAAATATGATTATAATCACCCTCATAATTAATTATAGTGAAAAAGAAGAGGTACTAACAACTTTAAACATCGCGAGTGTTTGCAATTACACTGCTTTGCTTTCTTAGGAGTACAGTCATTTACTTCAATGTTAGACCTTGGTCGTGATACAGGAGACTCTTGCCTGCAAAATAAAATAAGATTTTTTAAGTATTGAATATAAAGAAAATCTCTAAATGTTGACAGTTCAACTTCTACACTATCTTCGGAATAATAAAAGCTGGAAAAGGCACTTCACTTTCCATGTTAGATGTAAGAGACAGCTTCGCCAATATATCTATCAACATAAATGCAGTTAGTTTCACTCATTTTGCATGAAAAACATTAATCTCGATCAGAAAGACAAATCTTGTTTCTTTAGATTGTGTAATTGACAACACACAACTCATCGGCAAGGACACGACCTCCAATATAGGATATGTAACTGCAGTTTCATCTCCATAACTTACGGGAGAGGCAGTTTCTGCACCGGATGGGGAATCCGATGCGGTTGCAGCTGCAGCGTTGTCTGTGGCTCAGATTTCTTAGGAGGCGGCGGCTGCGACGTGAAATCCAGCTGTCGCGCCAATTTCTTCGGTCCAGATTCACAATTTGTTTCACTCTGCTCCATCGCCACGCACTAGCAACCAACAAACAAGCACTAAGATCTTAATCAAACCCTACAAACAATCTCATTTGGGAGCAGAAAAAGGATAGACTGACAGAGAGGAAGAATAAAGAGAGATGGGGGAAAGACAGGGGTGAGGTTTTTCAAAAATAAATTCAAATTTAAACGATATCGGGGTAAATATTGGATGAGGACGGTACAAGATCGTACGGGTGAAATTGAAAGTTCGGGATGAACGGTGGAGATTGGGTTAAAGGTGTAGGAGAGTCGAGGGCCATTGGATTAGCGGGAAGGCTTTTGATAGGTTTTACTGGATGGGAGTGGAATTTTGGCGCTAAGGGAGTCCAATTGTGAGACGTGACTAGGTTTTTAGTGTGTGTACACGTATACGACTTTCAGCCCTTTTCGGTTTCTTCAAAGCCTTCCAACGATGTCGTTTCTATGGTATATGCATTTGCATTCCTCGTAATTGATAACCGCCAAACCTGGCAGCAAAGGCAACTAGTTTTCGTTTACCAACTTTTTAGATAGCAATAACCATACGAAAATAATTATATCACAATTTTATTAATTAGCTCCCAAAATGTTTATTTTGAAAAGGGATGAAAAATCAAATAGATAAACAACCATGCTTGATAAGATATTTAATTTGATTAAAGTTGCTACTTTCACTACTGGATATTGGTTTAAATCTCTTTGAGGTTTGAGAGGTGAATAAACTAAACAAAATTTGGCACAATAGCTAACAACTTAAGCAATAAATAATCATTCATATTAATTTCTATCGTAGATTGAAATTCGTTTCGTGCAAACTATTTAAAGCAATAGCATAAAAATTGTGTTAAAAAAATAATATATTGTGTTGGAACTCCATAATAGAAAAAGAAATGGTCAAGTTATCGTACATGTCTAAACTTGGCTACATTGATTAGGTTTAGAGTGATAGATTCCCATCGAGAGATGACATCATTGTAAAGTCCAATTTCGTCTGGCAGAACTAGCATAGCTCCTATGGTTTGTTGAGCCGAAGGTAAAGTCCACTGTTGATTATAAGTGCGTCCATAATCCTTTGTTCGAGCCTTTATTCGATCCATTGATAATGGGCTTGGTTGTAACCCAATTATTACATTTAACCATCAAAACTGTCACGAACTCACAAAAACGTAACTAAATTAAATCTATAATAAAAAAGAATCAAAGAATGTCACAAAAAACTAATTCATCAAGAAAGTGAGGACTTAGAATTTATCCTATTTACGCTAATCAAATTATTGTTATTTTACTGAATTAATAAATATGTGATTATCATAATGAGTTATCAAGCTTTTAAATTAAAGTCTTTAACCTCTAATTAATTAGTCAGCTTCCGCATCTCTAATTAACAGTGGACTCTAAATTGCTCTCATACACCTCTCGATGCTATGATCACCTAATGTCCTAAATTAATTACCACTAATTCCTTAGTGAATAATTAACTAGTAATATTGCATTAATTCCTAGATAATATCTAATTAAACTAATTATCGCAACTCTCGTATTGATTAATTAGTCCAATTATGAATTCTTAACAAACCTATATTCACTCCCATGTGTATATTGTTTCTAACAATTTTAATCAATTAAAATCACAATTGAAATTATAGGAATTACAATTAAAATAAATCATATATTCATTAATCATATAACATGACAACTATTATCATCTTAACATTTTAAGGCTTCATCCTAGTCCCACAAAAGAAAATTAGCTAGACATGAAATTAAAATTAAACATGCAATTAATAAAATAAAATATAACAGAAATCATAATTAAAATAAAAAACAGAAATTAAGCAGTTAACAAATCAAAAATAATAAATCAGAAAATAAATAAATAACAATAGAATTAAATCATGCAATAGTAATGAATAATCGTAAAACAATGAATTAGAAAATCAAACAATAATATCAAAAGAACAAGAAAAATACTGTAACGAAGTTTTTGAAATTTGATGAAAAACTACTGTAAGGAAACATAACAAAATTTCTGGAAATTAAATAAACAGTACTGTAGTAAGATGATAAACAACTTTGAATGAACAATAATAAAAACCAACGATAATAGAACTTATGTATTATAAATCATAAACGAAAATCAAGTGTCTATAACAAATCGGTAAAAGATGAATAACAGTGTTGAAATCAAAGATACTTGAAGAAATAAGCTATGGAAAATCTAAGCATACTAGAGAAACACAGAGAAAAATCGCCAGAAATTAACTCTTACGACTAAAACAATTGAGAGAAAACAACTTAAGACTATGAAAATTAAAACCTAAGAATGACTAATACTTACTAACCTCTTAAATTATACGACCTAAGTGTCTATTTATACAAAACTAATGAACGTTGGCTCCCTTTAATTGTACGTCGGCGGTGTATCTTTGGAAATATTGTCTTTACGCCGATGCAACGCCGACGTCGTATCTTTTAGTTTGCTGGCGTATGTCGCAAAAAACCATTGATTCACCGGCTCAACGCCGGCGGCATAGGATGAAAGGCTGCCGGTGGTGTAGGGTTTCTACTATGCTCCCATTTTTGTCTCTTTTCTTCCAATTAATCCATCTTTTTGCTCAAAGTCATCCAATACCTGAAATACTAAATGGAGTATAATTAAGTATCATTTATACATGATTTCTATTCAATTAATAACAATTTTAATCTAAATCATGTAATGAAATTTGTATAAATTGAGTCTTTATCAACATCCCCACACTTGAACTTGTACTTGTCCTCAAGCAAAATAATCAAAATTAATCAAACAATCTGTCAAGATTAAGCTTCATTTCTTTTTATTGATCATCATTGGTGCTCATTGCTCTTAAAGTACTGGAAATATGTACCTAGAAAACTTCAGCTAGAATTAAATAATTAATCTAAGAAGGATAAATTGTAAACCTAGTGTTTAATATAAGAATTCTTCACTCAAATGTAAATACTCAGTCTAGTAAGGTAAAACATTTATTTAAACTTCAGTGGTAATTTAGCAAGTATACACTCTTTCTAATAACTTATCTGAACAAATTAACACACAATGAAAGCATATGTCATCCACTATTTCCCTAGATGTTTTTCCTTTTTTCATTTTGATTTTATTTTTCAAGTAATGCATTTTTATTATTATTATTATTGCATTTATGCTTTTCTTCCATTCTCGTTATAGTGAGTTCATTGAGTCGGCACATCCCGGACTCATCACCCAGGTTGACCAAGTCTTTAGTGGACCCCTATGAACTCTCACTCCTTCTAACATTCAAGTTTGGATACTCTTAACTTAGTTGCCTAAGTCATTGGAGTACGAGCTTTACATGCTATTTTTCTTTTGCGCACCTTAGGTTCTTATGAGTTCATTCAGTCGATACATCCCGAGTTTATCACCCAAGTAACCAGGTCTAAAGAAACCTATGCGGACTCTTGCTCACTCTAACCTTGTATTCTAAAGGATCACTAAGTCAAAAGTTTTTTTTACCTCTTTCACTAAATGTTAAAATGTCTTCCAAAGCAACTTAAAAGAATATATACAAACTAAATTCTCTTAGAAGTAGACCTGATTGTTTTACACTTAAGGACTTGATCTACTCTCAAACTTAAATTCAAAAGCTAAATATAAGGTAAATTTATTCTTAAAGATTTTACTACTTATTTTCAACCGAGTAAACTAGTCACAACAGTATACGAGTAAGGCACCTCAATAAATCATTCTTTTTCAAATTGCATGAAAACAATTTTCCAAAAATTGAAGTACAATTGAAGTTCATAAAAAAATTAGGCATCATTATACTTATTGCAAAATTAATTGCTTTATTCCCTTCCCCACACTTAAATTGAGCAGTGTCCTCACTGTTCTCAATTCAGCCAATATAAAAGAGAAAAATAGGAATAAAAGAAAAATGGTACTTCCTCAGTTAGAAAATGAAGAGTAGAGACAATGAAAGTGCCAACCGGTACATCTAGAAAGATAATGATATGCTCGACTGTATTGCTACATAGAATCATAAAGAAAGCCAAAAAAACATAAATAACAAAGCATAGATCATCACTTCATTAATGAAAAGTCAATAAACAGTGTCTACACAAAGTGAGATCTAAATAAAAGAAGCATAACATGAGAAAAATAAAAGTAGACTGAACAAAAGAAAACACGCCATCAGGAGCTTCAGTCCTCTCGCTCTGAAATACTTGTGGAATCTGCAGATTCTTCTTCAGCGGAGGTGTCGTAGTGAAACTCGTATGTAGCTTCTAGGTCGAAGCAAGAAATGGCGGTCTTGATCATCTTAAACATTGTGGTCCTAAACCTCTTGTTCTTTTTGCGCTCATTGTGGACTGCCTTCCGCATCTTCTTTACTTCCCTCTGAAGATCATGAATGTCATCCCTTTTTGTTCCACTTGAACCCGAAGGAGGATGAAGTTGAGAAGTTGAAGCTCTCAAAGTAGGGGGAATATCAAGAGTTTCCTCCTGCTCGTCCAATCTAGCTGGACTCGGTACTTTAGTCAGTCCCCAACTCTGAAATGGTCTAGATGATATTGCCTTACAGGGTATCACCTCATCATCATCTTCTTGTGGAGTGATCCCTAATCCTTTCATTAGTACGATGATGTAACCGCCATAGACAATAATCTTTGTTCTTGTGTCCTCCAGCTACCTATTAATCAGATTGGTGACTTCTACGCCCAAATCTATCTCATACTCCGATATCAAACTGTATAAGTAGAGCATGTCGAAACTAGTCACCTTGATGTGACTGGTCTTTCGACAACTGATTGTGTGAGCCAGGATATGATGGAGTAGCTTATGCTCCATCGCATGGAAGGAAGATTCCAATGACTTGGATGGGACAAAAATGGTTGAGCTAGGGTGAATCAGCTGGTACCAGTAGATGTCAGCATTTAAATTGGCAGGCTAGGATGTTAAGAGGTTAGCATTATGCTCGTCACCATCATAGAATCCCAAGAGAACACCAATCTTCCTAGTTTCTAATTCATGTATCTCCCCATTTATTTGGAAGGTCATGAAGTCCAATTCTTCCACTTGCTTGAACTGCACAGTAAAGAGAAACTCAATGGTGATCTTTTTATAAGTTGGTTCATTGATGGCGAACAACTTGAACCACACCATATCATGGACGAGCTCTTGGATCTTTGTCTCCATCCCATACTCTCGTAAGAGTCCCCAGTCCAGATACTAGTGATTGATAAATTTCATCTTCTCTAACTTGTTTTTTTCTCTCGATAGCATATTCTTGGGTAGACATAAATTAATGACCTGAACACCCGAGGAAAACCCTCTAGTGTGTTGGTGCATGTTCCTTCGTGCTGGGAGTTTTCTCGGAGGCCTTTCTGGACAATTAAATGTGTCAATTTCAACGAAATCAATGCTATATGCAAAGATCATAAACCCAATCATATGGTTCCTTACATGCACTTTAGATAGAGTGATTCGGTGGAGGCTCAAAAATTTTAAAATTGACTATATCAAATCGCTCGGAATATAGTCAATTTAGAAATATGCATAAATGCCCCAATTTTAATTGTCCTTTGGACACTCAACTTATGCTAAACCCTAATTTCTACGTACATGGGTCATTTGAATCAATTGAATCAAAAATTCTCATGCATTAAGAATTGGGGGTAACCCATTCCATTTCAATATGTAAATTGAACTCTAATGCCTATAGCATGTACCCATTCTATCTCAATCATCACCACACCATTCTCAATAGATTAAACACACATTTGTTCATGTCTTTCCAACTCAAAATAATGAATGTAGTAGACGAATATTAGGCACGAAGGAAAGTGGAGGAAACTGTTACTTGGAGGAGCTTTTTCTTCACTAAAATCGCAAGAGAGTGGCAGAGGAGAAGAGAGAAGAGTGAAACGAGAAAGCTCCGTTGAAAATGAACGAAAATGAACATTGTCAGCGTTCTTTGTCGAAATCATACGCCGACAAATCTAAATTGTACGCTGGTGGCATACATGTAACCCTAGTTGGCGTATCTTTCATTTATGTCGGTGGTGTAGGTCTTTACTCAGCCGGCGTATAGTCTAAAAGAGACCCCCTTTTTTGTTTTTCTTTGTTTAACTAATTAAAAATAAAATTTACCTACCTACTTATGAAACATGGGTTGCCTCTCATGAAGCGTTTAGTTTATAGTCGTTAGCCCGACTCTTCGGGTCCTATCCCGGGTCTGCGAGATCCACAACTATGGCATCTAGAAATAACTTTGGTCGAGAAGTATCAAATGATAGGTTATGGCCAAATAAAGATCCTTGCCTGAAATTGTTCCTATCATGTCATCCCTTTTCACGCTCCTTATATATCCTCGCCTTTTTGGATGCTTATGTTCTTCTCTCAGCCATCGGAGGAAGTTAGAGAAATTTCCCTTTACCTCTTCATTTCTCAAGCACTAATCCCTCAGAGTCAAATGCAATAATTACTGGTGCAGAGGGAAGATTCTCCTTTAAGGAATTTAATTTCTGCAAACAATTGGCAAGAGAACCAATAGCAGAATTTTTGTCCAGCATTAGGTGAAATGGTCTAACGAGTTTAAAGAAGTCCTGGATACATCTCTTGTAGAATCCATCATGACTGATGAAGTTTCTAACTCCTTTTTTCTAGTGTGTGTGTTGTAGTTGTTTCTTCCGTAACTTCATTATTACCTTATTAGCTTTCGTCCTTTGTGATTGCACAGAAGGTTGTGGTAAAGATTGCCCAGGACTGATCTTTCTTATGCATACCACCTTACAATCAGTATCCTTAATTATTATTGGTTGTTATTCAAAATTATCCATAAGTTCATCATCATCGCTCCAATCGTCTAGATCTCGGAAAACAGCCTCCATTGTGGTCATACCTGATTTTTCTTCCAAAGACTCAGAAATATACTCGTCAATTTCCTCAATGGTGTAGCAGGGCTTAGACTTATCAGATGTCCTTGTGTCCTCATAGACGTTAAAAGTCACTTCATCATCAATGAATCTTAACGCAAGCTTACCTTCTTCCACATCTATCAGAGCTTTACCCGTCGCAAGGAATGGTCTACCAAGGATCATAGTTATATTTATGTCTTCTTTCATCTCCAAAACTATGAAGTCTACTAGGAAGAAGACTTTTTCGACCTTTACTATTACATTTTCCATTATACCCCTTAGGTATTTAACACTTTTATTTGCAAGATACAAGGTTAAAGGAGTCTACTTGCATTCTCCAATTCCTAGTTTTCTGAAGGTAGACAGAGGCATTAAATTGATGTTTGCACCAGAATCAATAAGCACTTTTTCAAAATGAGAACTTCCAATTGTGCAAAGAACAGTAAATCTCCCATGATCTCTTTGTTTCCTCAGTAAGTGAGATAGGTCTTCTTGTATAATCATCGAACATTCTCTTGTAAGCATTACCTGTTCACTTCCATCAATTGTTTTTTGAGCAGATCTTTCATGAATTTAGCATATGAGGGCATATGCTGGAATGCTTCTGCAAATGGTATGTTTATTTGCAGCTCCCTAAAAACATCCAGGAATTTTGTGAATTCAGTGTCTAACTGTTGTTGCTTCAATCTTCTTGGAAAAGGGATTGGAGGAATATAAGGTTTCACTTCTTATGAACTCTGCATGGGTTCCTCTTCCTTTTTTTTTCCTTTTTCGTTCTTCAGACTCTCTTCTTGAGTTATTCTTTCTCCAACCTCTTCCACTTCCTTTCCACTTCTCAACATTATGAAATTAACACTCTTAATATTCTTTTCAGTGTTGCTCGGTAATGACCCCACTGGTCTATTGCTCAATTGTTGAGTGATATGACTGATCTGACCTTCCAAATTGCGTATGGATGCTTACTGGTTCTGAATAAGGGTGTCAGTCTTTTGCATGTTACTCAACATGAGTTCTTCCATCCTTGGTGGATTATGCTGAGTTGGATTGTGTTAGAGTGGTGCATTTTGGGGAGGACCAGGCTTTTGGAATCTGGGTGGTTTTAGCTCGTTGTTATATTCCTCTAAGAAAAATTGGGATCATTACGCCTCCCTAGATTGTAGGTATTATAATAGGGTCCTCGATTTCCCCGTGGAGCATTGATATCATAATTGACTTGCTCTCCCTGAGATGATTGTGAAGACCTTCCAACCATGCATTCATAGGTCGGATGCGATCCTGAACAGATTTTGCATAAAGTGACTTGATTAACCATTTGAGAATGTGACGAGGTCAGTTTGCTAACTTACGTGGTAAGAGCTAAATTTTGAGCAATCAATTGTGCCACACTGTCATTGTCATTAATTGTGTCCACTCTCGATTTACTTCGAGCATTTTTCTAGTGGTGGGCACTAGAGGCCATCTCCTAGATCAATG
>JANIMX020000260.1:2794839-2809318 GCA_024582655.2 Erythroxylum kunthianum | reverse complement strand
GACTGGGGAAAACAGTAGCTAGTCAAATGTTCTGCTTGCAGGCTTTCTGGTAACCATCACTGCTACGTGCACATGATTTTTGTGGGGTTTGTATGCCAAAACAAGTACTTTCTCTTTCTTTTTTCCTTTCCCTTTTCCCTTACCACCATAATTAGGAACCTAGAAATATATCTTTCAATTCCATAAACCTAAGATTGATTTTCGGCTTCTATATCTCATTATTTTCCTTTTTTTTTTCATTTCAGTTGTTTAGACAACGGACAACTCTTTTAAGTTAAACAATTCGACTAAAAAAGTTTCATATAAATGTGAGTCGAACAAAAGCATACCCAATACAATCAGGTCTAGGTCAATTGAATAAATATACTTTGAATAAGTTGGCTCAAGTAAAAATTATGAAAAGAGGACATATGCTGAAATTATTTAACAACAAGTTATATTTTCAACATACATTAATAATTTAGTATTGATTAACGGAAAATAATTGACTGCATAATACTAATCAAGTGAAAAAACTTGGTAGGGTTTTAGAATGCGAGCTTAGTCAGGATGTATAGTTATTGGTCATCATTTTTATGTTATCGAAATCCCAATTATTCAAAGTTTAAAGAATATAACAGAAATGCGGTGTACTGTATGGGTTAAAAATGAAGCACAACCTAGTATACGTGATTTCACAATACTTACCCTAATATCTGGAGAAACCCAACGGGGCATCTTTCTTCATGTCCTCTCTCGGTTAGTGGTATAGGCAACATATATGGAAACTTAGGTGTGCTTAAACGACGAGTCCAAAACATGGAACGAATATTTAATGAAATTAAGCACTGTATGAATTAGGCATGAGCTGAGGAGTTGGCTGGAAATAACAAGGACTTTATATAATTTGGAGAACAAATAAAGCCACATCTGATTCTACAGGGAAGGGAGGAATGTGAACTTATGGCTATTGGGCCAAGCCAACTTCTCTGTACATTTTATTTGGACAAAAAAGAAAAAGAAAAAGATAGAGCTTGAAAATAGGACTTCCTCACTTCACTCAACATCACACAAAGACAACAGCTACTGTCTGCCTACTAGTACTACCACCGCTATTATCAACATTACCGTCAACCCCCGGCATAAGTTTTGGTGTGGGGATTCAGTCTTCGAAATCAAACCCCTTGACACAATAGTAACTTTTATCGAAATTTATTTTGTGGCCTTCTGAGCAAGTCTTTTTTCTCTGGAATTAAAATTGTTCAATTTCTACTGGGTATCTGTGTGATCGCATTACTAGCTAGTGTTCAGCAAAAGATCTGACCTTTGATTCCAAATCTAGTCTTCAGTGCTACTGTACTGCTAGCTGTTTGATTACCCGATAGTTAACTTATAAACAACCGCATGATTATTACCAGTCAGATAGAATTAGCGTAACGAAACATCTCAAGAATCGAGCACTAATTAACATCAGTTAGGAATCTTCTTTGTTCATGATTACTGTTTGTCGAGCACAGCATGAACTTGCCATTTCCTAAAAAAAATTAAAATTGGATGTTTTTTATGCCTGATGCAACAGATGGTGCGAAGCGAGGGCCCCTTTTTACTTTGTCAAGAAATGTGAGGTATCCCTTTCACGTTTCAACCAAACCAAACCCAACAGTTATTGGACATGGATTTTAGTTTTACTGACCCAGATGATTAATGGGATACATATGCTAATATACATTTACATACATTACCACTCACCCTCTCCAATCCACTCCCAATGGGAGGATGGATGTATGTATGTAAGATCAAGCTCATGTTTCTTGTGATTTCAAACATCCTCTAAGAAGTGATAAAACAAGCAATAAGTATAAGTGACATTAAGTTTGTAAGTTATAATAATAATTAATTGGGAGTTGATCTGCATTTATTAGCTCAGGAGACAATTGACACTGATTTATTAACTCAACTTCAATCTCTGTGCTCCCAAATTTATGGAAGATTGAAAATGTTTTGGCATAAAACACTTCAGCATAAACCTTATTTATGGTATTTTTATCTCATTAAACATTAAAATAGTTGGATGAACATAATTTAAATCTAAATATCTGCAGGTCTAGACATTCACATATAATTACAGCATTTTAGTAAGAAAAATGTGAAATATTACTCCCTTCCTTTTTGTTGAGGTTGATTATACAACTCTTGGGTCCTTACCTCTTTGCTTTGGCTCAATGTCACCAACTGATTTGAATGTTAATCGATGGATTTTGACGGAGTCAAGAGCAAACCCATAAGGGAAAAAGGGTCTGTTAGGCAATGAGGGGTGTCGTTATGTTTCTCTTGAAGTCTATCAAAATGCTTTTCAAACAAACCTTAATTTCATTTATAAAATGAAACAAATCATTATACATAGTGCATTCATGGAAGTTTGTGGAACAACTAATCATGACCAATACATATTAAACTTAAATTCGGGTAACTCTTATGTATTAATATTTGGCAACATAATCTGCGATAAAATCATCAAAATTTTAACGAATTGAGATTTTTTTAATAAATTTGGACTTTTTCCACTGATACATATAACTTGCTAATTATGAATAATTAAGTTAGTTTATTTCATTTTAGTTTTTCCATGATAAGGTACGTACCAAATTTACGTGTATTTCTTATATTTTGTTGACCTACTACATACTAGGCACTATGTACTATTAAGTATGCATAATATAGTTACTTATGACATTTTTCCCAATAAGAAGAAAAGAAAATGATCACAATATAACTTTTCATTTGCCCTTAGGAGTGATCATTACTCATTAGTTGAAATAAAATAATGATTGTGTTTGTTGTATATACGGCACTGGTTATACCTACGTACAAATCATAGATAACTAGTGATGCAAAATATATTATTAGGAAAGACAACATGTTTATGATGTTTTCATTTTGGTACGTACGGAACAATGTCATGAATGTGTATGGTCTACAAAATCTTTACTGTACATATATATATATTGGTAAAAAAAACTTTATAAATATCCCACTCAAATATAGTTTTACTTACCAATTGGAAAATAAAATATTATCAACAATGCTTATTTTTGTTGTTCTTTTCAGTGTGGATTCAGTATGTATTTTCTTGTTCACCTCTATATCATTTCGATAGAGTTTACTCTTTCTCACACAAAAGACAACTGATGTCTGATGTAGCCATACCCATCTCAGGTATAGAGCCAGGTTAGGGTTAGATGTTAACTACGCAACAAGTGACCAATGACTCTAGGGTTATAATATTCATTACCTATTACCGACCAATTTAAAAGATAAAAAGAAATAAAAAGCCTTAGGGTTTCAAAAGGGTTTAGAGTGTCAATCACTCTCACAGAATGCCCGTGTAATGCACTCCCGAATCACAAGCCACTTAAGTGGAAATGGCATCTTCCATGCCACAAAAAGACCTGACAACGACACACCCAAATAGCGTGAAAACAACGCGTTGGGTGGGGGGGTGAAAGTGAAAATGGTAACTTTACTCATTTTACCATGAAATTTGGAAACTAGGGTTTTATTATGGATTATGAAAAAGAAAAGCACATAATGGATAGTGATAAGAAGCGCACCTCCCTGCCACGTGGGACCCCTACCGTTGGCTCACTTTCTCTTTCCCGCACTTTCTCTCTCAACCTTTCTCTCTCTCACGTATAAACATAAATATGCACATATATAATAAAATGGTGGATGGTCGTAAATGCCTGAGGGTTATGACATGGCATGGGGGGGCATATCATATTTGTAGTATATATTAGTACAAACAAAGGACCTTCTTTCAAGGACACAAGATAAAAACTCTCTCTCTCTCTATCTCTCTCTTTCACTCCGCAAGAATCGAAAACCTCTCTAGGGTTTCTCCAGACTTCGCACTCGAATTCCACCCAACCAGCTCTAAATCTCTGCTGATTGCTTGCTGCTTCTCTGTGCCTTCAAAACACTGTTTCTGATGATACCACTTTTTGGGTTGGCCGTGAAGAATTGGATCTTGCACGTGTAAGATCGCTCCTTTTGATGTGCAAGTGACTTAAGGTGTTGTTTCTTCTCTTAATCATTGATTTGGGTGGTATTTGCGTCTGTGGTTTGTGTGGTGCCGGATTGTTTGTGTTTAGCTCAGTTTCCAGCTCGTTTATCCAAGGTTTTTAGGTCATTTCACTGTTTTTGGTACGTCAACTTTGCTCATTTCTTTGTATTCTCCGATCTGGAATTTACTTAAGGTAAGAATCTTCATATTTATGTCAGATTTCATTTGGTGTGTTGAATTTTCGGCTGTAGTGATTAGCTACGTTGACTATTCACTGATTGACGTCAATTCATGGCTTTGGGGCAATGAAACCCTAAAAGTTTCATTGATGGAGAAACGTTCACGATTATCTGGAGTTTTTGGAGGTCATTTTGAAGTGGGTTTTGTGCTTGCTGCTGTTATTATTGAGGGATTAACAGCTTCCCTTCTTATGTGTAGCGCTATCAGTTATATGTAACCCTAATCAATACTTTGTCATACTGGCTTTATTTCCTCAATTAGCTTGCCATTCCGATGAATGAATTTCTCGATATCTTTAATCGTATTTCATGAGAAGCATGAATTGGTGCCTGCAGGCTTATGTTAGTTACTGTGGAAGCCTAGGGTTTCTAAATATTCCCTTTCCTCATTTTACATTTATCTTCTGCCTCATTGTTATTTTATGTGTTAAATCTGCATATATGGAAGTTCTTTAATATTCATGCCACTTTAAGAGATTATTGTTGAGAAATAATAGCTTTCCAAGATCGTTATACTTCTAATTGGAAACAAACCCTAGCATGGTTGTTTGATTTAAATGGTTTGCTTGGTGAATGTTTCACATTCATGTTATTTATTAATACGCATGACATGCTGCGTTTATAACTTATGATTCAGTTTTATGTACATTGGCAATTCATCATTTTAACATTGTGTTATTGGTTGCTTGAATTCTTGTGTTACCTTTAATGCATGTACTTTCATTTGAATGATGTTCCAAAATTCCTAAAACATTTGCTGTCTACCTGGCTGGCCTAGCACTACACCTTACTTGAACAAAGCACTGTGCAAGTCCTTTTTTATTATTCAAAACTCTATTGGGCGGCTTAATATACCATCACGATTTCATTTAAGATAAGCTTGTATGCACCTAATTAACATTGTTTTAGCTTTGTTGGCATTAGTGATACAATGGAGAGGAGCATGGTGGTTGGGGAGAAATGGCGTAGTAGCAAGAACATTACTGCCTCCAAATCCATTGAATCACCCCTTTTGATTGACTCTATATCTATAAATCTCATCAAATCAAATGAGAGGAATGATGCAACAAATTGTCAGCATTTTTCTATACGGTAAGCCTTGATCTGATTTAATTTTACATTTTACCAGCAATGATGTATATATGACTGTGTGAGAGAGGCGGTTAGGAGGTAGCGGAGAGTGTACTAGAGAGAGGGAAAGGGAGAGGGAGAGAGAGAGAATGTAATAAATTTAATCTTTGTGTTTATTTTAAGTTATTTATGGAACTGAGCCTTGACCATCTTGTTCATAGTTATGACTTGTTCCCTCAAATGGTGTGATTTTCTAGCTTCAGACTTCTTTGTGTGATCTGTCTAATCTTACATCTCACATGGAGATGTGCTAATCTTTCGTTATGTATTTAAGATCTCATCAATAAGTGTTGATGGTAAAGGAGACTCTACTCTATCCTTCGTCCTCAGCAATGATAGGTACCTCTTGTTAATTTAAAATCCAAGGTACACACAAATTTCTAATATTGAATAACTGAGTCACGGCAAAGGACTATGTATAATACTGAAACTGAACATTGGGAATATTGCGACAGAAAGTAACTCCATCAAGAACGTTTTCTTTTTCTAGATGGTGATTAACTTCAACTTCTTGAAAGTTAGCCTTCAAACGTTTTTATTTTTTATTTTGCACGCAGTGGATATGTAACTCAAATTCGCAAAAGAGACTGGAAGCTATGTTGGCCATTTTCTTCTGACGAAGACAATAACAAGTCTGAGGAGCCAAAGAGCTTACTTCCTCCCTTATATGTCCCAAAGTTCAGATTTTGGCGTTGCCATGACTGTCTGGGGGAGGTTGATGCTGAAGGAACTGCAAACGACTGTGAGGTGCTCAAATCTTGTCACAACAGCTTCAATGTAGATAATATATGTTCGCATGTGCCGGTTGCTGCTGATGTTGCAATGCGCTTATCTCATCATGTTTCTAAGATAGACAATATTGGTGATGAAGGGAAAAAAGTTGATGCTAGTAGTTCTGATAATTTATCCAACACAATCAAGAATCAACCTTCAGCATGCATTATTGAGAAAAAAAAGGAACTCGAACTTCCAAACAGTCCCATATTGGGTATGTATTCAATCCGAGCAAGGGTGCAGTATTATACTCCACATATTGAAGTATTTGGTTAATTAAATATTCGTTTTTCCAGGGGACAATGTACAACTAGAAATAAATTTGAATCAGGAAATTCATAGACATGATTATGGTGCAGAAGCTGCTTCAAGCATGATGCAGAAGACTTGTTATGCAGATGACTTAGGTAACTTTTAATTCATATCATGCTGTAAGAGTCAGTAACCCTTTAACTGCATGGGCCTGAAGTTATACTTGTATTAATAAACTATGGTGCTTCTTCCATATTTAATTATAGATATTCTCATTTCTTACATCAGTTGCTTTCATGAGGAAATATGATGGATCAATCAGTCTGTCTAAACCATTCTGTCATCATCATGATGTTGCTGATTCTGAGTCTGATGGGGGCCTTGGTTATGTGGCTAGAAGTTCTCCTAAAACTTTTGAGAGACCTAGGGATGATGGCAACTGTAAGGAGCCACTCAGTAACATGGTTTGTGCAGGTAGAAGCTCCTCTTTGCAATCAGAAGAGCATGATGATGCTTCATCTGAAAGTGCTGAGATCCTGGTTGGCAACAATCTTAAAGATCTCCATCATGAGGATTCAAGCAGTTTGCGTCGTAGAAAAGCAAGAAAGGTCCGCTTGTTGACTGAATTGTTGACTGAAAATGAGGACGGAGACAATGATATCATTAGAACTACTAAAGATTATGTGTCTAATGACGCACTTAATGCCATCTCTGATGCATCTACAAAAGTTAACATTTTTGCTGTTACCCAAGGTCAGCTAACCGTCCAAGGACAAGCCAGAAGTGTTTTGGATCAGACCAGAAAAAGGAAAATTTCTCAGGATGAAGACTGGAAACCTGCAGTGACAAGCTCTCCCAACAAAATTGCAAAGGAAGTTAGGACTTTAAAAGGAGATTCAGAAAAAGTTGGGTCTGAATTACAGGCAGGTGTTTGTGCCATAATTGGAGTGCAAAATGATTTGAAACGTCATATGACCAAACAAAGACTTGACAAGGGTCCTAGTTCGGGTAAAAGGAAAATTAAAAAGTTGAAACTCAGTGAGAAAAAAATATCCTTACCAGTATCAGATGACCATGTGCCAAATGAAACTGCAGAGGAACTAGGGGATGATTCTAACTGTACTGCTGTTGATGTTGCTTTGTCAAAACTGGCAAATGATGCATTGCCAGGTAGAGAAATGAATCTTTTCCCATTGCCTGCACAAAGAATGGAGAGAAAACCTAGTTTTTCAAATAAGAAGAAAGGAAAGATGCCAAAAATTGATGATCAGAATACTTCTGCTGATACTGGTGGGATTTTTGGAGAAGGTTTTGTGAGAAGAAAAGATATAGGAATCATACACTCTGCACCGTTTGGTGTTCCATTTCGTTCTGCTGAAGACATATCACAGGAAAGAGGACTGGAACTTTCTCTTAACAGCTACATTCCTACAGAAGGACACGGCAGAAAGTATATTACACAGGTGGAGAACAGAAATAATCCATTTTTAGTTTGGCATGAGGGCATTTCTGAGGATCAGTTTATGAGGAAGGCTGCAGAAACCAAATATTGTCAAAATTTTGGCTTTACTTCTATGTCTGCACCAAATGCACCTATCAGCAAAGGACTAGATGTTTCCTTGAGTAGTAACAATCCTAACTTCATAATACCCTTCCTGAATCAGAAGCAGAACCTCTCCTCTCAGATTGAGATTGGGGCTTGTTCTCTTATGCAACAAAAGGTACAACTATATAGCTCTACATATCTTCTTAACAGTGGCCAAGTTAAATTCTGGTATATGATACCTAATTCATGTGTGGATGCATCATGGTAGTTGACTGAGGTAGATGGATTTTATATGACATTTTGATTGCATGTTGTCACATTTTGATTGAGATTTGTCCTAGTTGCAGATTGCTCATGTTGGAATACTTTCTTCAGTAGGTTTCAATACACGTCAGCTTGCCTTGTTTATATCTAATTGATCAACATTAAATTTCCAGGATTATTTTACTCAAAACAACAACAAAAAGACTACAGAAAATCAGGAACATTTAAATATACAAAGGGTTGATAAGGTACCTGAACAGGGAGCTCTAGATGACATTCCAATGGATATTGTTGAGCTCATGGCAAAGAATCAGTATGAGAGGTGCCTTCCTGATCCCGAGTACCAGAACAGCCAGTTAGCAACAACTGATTACCCCATATGTGGTCAGACAATTGATTTCAGTAAAGCATATGGGAAAGGAGGGATGAGTCTCTTTCCTCAAGAAGTTGCTCTTAAAGGAAATCCCAGGGCTAAGAATGGAAGAAACCGAACAATCAAGAGGGAGGAACTTCCGGGAATGGCAAAACTAAAGTCAATTGATTATTTTTCTCAAGCTGATAGAAACCTACTGAGTATGAACCAGCTGGAACAAACTCGGTTGCTTGCAGGTCTGGGGGTAGATCATGAAGAGAATCCATCAAATGTGGACCAAAATTGTGTTTCAAGTTCCCCAAGGCAATCTCATGGCCCAAATTCTGCATCGATTGGGAATGTGAATACAAAGAGGTTTTCTCATAATATTTTGCATGGCTCGAGACCATGTGTTACCTGCCAATGGAATCCAGATCAGAATGAAGAAGCAAATCGTCTTTGGCAATCCATGTTGCCAAATCACATACCCTTTGTGTATAGAATCCCTCCTAAGTCTGGAGGTCCATCAGCAAATTTGACTATGCTCCCTTGTACCACTGGGCCTGGCAGTATGCATCAGCAAAAAACAAATTGGCCTCCTGAGCCGAAATTTCTTCAAAGTGCTACCAACATTGGAAAGCAAATGCAAAATGTTGATACTGAAACTCTCAGAAGAACTCATTCAGATTACCTATTTCCTCGCAAGCATAGTAAGATTGAGATCAATGAAAAGCTGGTAGGTTCATTGGAGCTGTATTCTAATGAAACCATACCTGCTATGCATTTGCTCAGCCTTGTGGATGCAGGAGCACGATCCAGTGCTCAGATTGATAAGGACGTATCCTCAGAATTCTTGAAGAGACCTCCCATGAAATCTGACCATGGCCCTAAACAGTTTCCTGGGCAGGAACCTGGTGTTTATAAACCTCCTAATGCCATTAAATATATTCCATATAATTTCCATGGTAGAAACCAATTTGCAGATTGTGCCCATGGTCAGGTTCCTGCAATGTCAATTACAGTTGGTGCATCTTCTGCTTCACCTCAACACGATAAGAGCTTCAACGATAAGAGCTTCAAGACGGATAATGAGTATATTTCTCATCTTTCTCAAGAAACACATAAGAGAAAAACTGACTTTCTTTTTCAGAGTAAAGGCAGATCAAGAAAATCTGCACCAAGTGGTAGTTTTGGCACCAACTGTGGATCTGTTCCAGCTCATAGCCTTCAAACAGTATTTTTTGGTACATCGGAGCCTAGTGCGTTTCCTACACAGATGCTAGCATCTGGCAATTCAACAAAGCACAAGATACACCCATTGAATAATAGTGGTATTGCTCGGGCCAATAAAAGCAGTACTGTGACTCAAATCTGCAGTCTGAACAGGAATCCTGCTGATTTCAGCATACCAGATGAGGACAATGAATTCATGATTAAAGGAGAAGACTTGAAATCTGTGGAGGAAATTCCTTTGACAAATGGGTTTCATTTGAATAGTTTGAATGGGTTCAAGAGACAGAGGAAGCTTCCTGCTCTTAAAGCAGGCATGTAACTTCATGATGTTCTAGTCTCAATACTGATTCAGGTATCTTTTATAACCTCTATGGCCATATGGTGTACTTGTTTGACCTGAGTAACTTCTTCCTCATGTTTTTAGTTGCTTCTGATATAGTTATCTATATATTTAGAATTCCTCACTGATTGATTTCTTTGATTATGCACAGGTGTTGTAAAACGTCTTGTCAGCTTCTTGAAATCTTAATAAATTAAAACTTTATAATCAAAAAGAAAATGCCATCAGAAATGGGCCAGGCTTCAAATGTGGAAATGTGGTTCCATATCGATGGTCGTAATGAATATTTCTTTCTAAAACCAAGTCATGGAAGCTATACCAGGTTGCTGGTCGAAGATCTTGTGTATATTTATAGTTCCTTAAACCCTCAAAGATTTCCTCTGTATGTGCGTTTGTATTTTGAAGTGTTAATTCGATTCAGTTGACATACAAACAGTCATAAAGCCAAGAATCACTTTCGGCTTTTGCGAGGGGCTTCTTCATAGCCCAGTGGTGTATCTTATGCTCCACCTACGATAAAGAAGTGAGCACTAACGAACACCAGTGTAGCCAGTATATTCTCAAATACCTCTCTGGAGTCTGCAAAAGGAATCACAGTGGAATGATGATACTTTATTGTTGTAAATTCAATGATATCAAATCGGGAAAGGAGCTAGTGACATGCAGATTGTGAAGAGAAATGTGTGTTATATTTCACTTTAAATGCATTTCCTGAAAAACTGTCATCTTTTGTTGTTTTTCTTTACGCAATAAATCAGTGGTTTGATTACAACTTGCTGGAAATAATTATTGCTTGGTTTATTTAATTTTCTTTATGATAGTTTGCTAAAAACATTTGAGTAAGTACATAACGTCAACATTTTATTCAACAGGGGAGATAGCAGCCAGACTAAGTGAAGCATCCTATTCGCATAATGTTGCTAAGCTGATGGTAGATCACTAGTTTCGCAACACCTGTTTGTTGCTTCATTTCCCATTTGGTGGATGTGAAATTGAGACCTGTCATGTAGCTATCATTTGTCTCATTATAATCACTTCCGTCTGTCTCTTCTATTTTATTAAATTTTTTCATGTACTGTTTTCTAGTATAGTAAAGTTTGCTTAGTAGAAGAGCCAATTCAGACTTGGAACCTTAGCAGCGTGATTAGCATAAAAGATTATTGTTAAAGAGTCGTCTATCTCATACGCCACCTCTTTATACCCGAAACTAAAAACCATAAATCATTCAAAAGAAGTAACAAGATCTGTTTTGCATTTGTTTGTTGAAGAGTAGAAAATTTGTAATCTATAGTTTAAAATTTTAATCTTGAAAGACAATGTCCCTAATATAAGTTTACCATCAAGCATAAAATAATAATAATTGTAGCTTTTAATAAAGAATCTTCATTATCTGTATTTTACTGTCATGTACTCCATTGGTGCATGTATGTGAAGTTTCATTCTCAACAATTATTAGCTACTCGGATGTGATTGAGACAACAACTATACGATTCGCATTCATGATAACCCAATTCTAACACTGAAAACATATAGAAAAGAAGGCTTAAAAACTAGCAACAAAAAGAAAAAGATTGTGGCTGCAGATTATCGAATTGTCAGGATTTGAGCCAATGCTATAACTCCTTCCGTGGTAGCCTTTCCGTCTGTTATTTGCAGAAGCTACAAGTTGTTTGCATATCCTGATACTAATTCCAACCCAAAATTCTATCATTATAATATAAAAAATTATGCCAAATATTTTAGACATGAATATAGGAAGTTGACAAGAAATTTTAATAATAAATAAGAATAATAAAAGAAAGAAGAATAATAAATAAGAGGAAACTATAGGAACAATGATAAAGGTACATGAACCTGTTGAGGTCTGTCCTATAGAGGTTCTCCGACGAGAGTTGTCTAGTTGTTGGTCTCATTACAAGTTGGTCTTAATTCCATTGTAGCAATCAGGCACTAACAGTTATGCATGTTGACTTGTAAGAAACGTATCTAAAGCATTTTTCAAGATTGCCAGATTCGAAAAATAAGGTATACAAGATTCGAAAAATAAGGTATGCAAGATTCCAAAAAAACGTATCTATCTTTTGAAATGTGACTACTCTTGGTTGATAGTAATGTTATTTATTTTATCATGACCTGCTTAAACATATCTTATGCAATGCTATTTTTCCATATTTGCATTATATTCTCTCTTTTTTCAGTCTTATTATTTTGAGTCATATTAAAAATATTCTATATGGTAGTCTTTATTTTATTTTATTTATTTTTTATCTTCATACCTATTTGTTGTATGCTATATCGTTTTTGACCTTCAGGGCTAGATTTTATTTTTCCTGTATTGATCAAATTTATCTTCATTTGCATAAATTGCTCGGCAGCAATAGTTGTTCTTTTTGCTGGTGTTATTAAAATAGAAGATAAATTGCTTCTTCCAGCATAAGTACGAAATCCTCGCTTAAAAGCAGATTCCATTCCTGAGACTATTGTTCTCATCCCAATTCCGCGTCGATAATGAATATCTTCTTTTGTATATTTTCAAAACTGTTTGCGAAGCTTTGTATCGATTGTGATGGAATAATTTTCGGCTTTGCCTAAAGTGATGAAGTGATAGGCATCATATCGTTCGTCTTAGTAAAAATCAGGTCCTAAAGATAAGAATTTTAAAACCAATGTATCTCTTGGCAAGATAGTGAGATTGTTCATATAACAGTCTTTGACACCTTCTTGAATCCACTTTGGTAATAATGTTATCTCTGAAAAGTGTGGATTAGAAAGATATGTCATGTTGATGGCTCCAAAATCATGCCAATCTCTTATCCATTGTGGATTAGCTCCTTGCAAGAAATTGAGACGAGGATAAATTCTTGCAAAATCTATATAACATGTGTCACTGTTAGTGATAGCATAAAGATCTTGCATTTTCTCATAATGGGCTTTAACGGCAGGATAAACCTCTATTAATAGAGAAACATGAATTGTGTTAAGTTTGGTAGGTTGTTTAGAGGTATCAGGTCGAAGGGATAATTCCTTAAAGGAAGTATATGTTTCAGAATATAACAAGTGCCGTTATTTGTAATAGTATAGAGATCTTGCATAATTTCATAATGAGCTTTTACAGCTGGATGTATCTCTATCGATAGAGAGGCAGGTATTGTTGTAGATTTTACTGGTCCTTTAGATGTGTTAGGACGAAGAGATAATTCTTTAATTGACGTATCAGGTTTTTGTAATATAATCTCATGTGACTAAGGCGGAACGAATGAGATGGAGAGACTGAGAAGGAGCGACTGCAAGTTGGCAAGACGGAGAGAAATATAGCAGCAACCACCAGCTCCTGCGCAGACGAGAACGAAAATGAGAGGCATTGTAGCGTAATTTGTTATAATTAAGCTACAGTAACATGAATAGTAACGATGGAAAGGCGACGGCTTGCGAGATAGAGCCATCATACCCCCTCAGCACCCCCTCTCATCCACCCCCATAGCATGACCCAGCTGTTCATGCACGGGTCTGGAGGATAAAAATTTCCCGCCTCTGGGAAAGCCCACAGCCATAGGAGGCACAAATATTGGTTAAGGAGACTCCAATGAGACGCACTTGGATGCAAGTAGTTGGAGAAGAAGGTCCAGAGCAAAAACTTCTATTTTGCCCACAAAATGAAACATCTGAATAGAGGATTGTCTCACCCCCGCTAGAGGTACTGAGAGCAGAGGTTGAACGGTGGAAATCCAACCTCGTATGCTTCTTCATAGAAAAAAGAGTAGCTTATCCAGTGATGCAAAACTGGGCAATAAAAAAATGGAAACAACATGGATTATTGAAAGTAATGGTTAATGTAGAGGACGTATTGTAAGAGTAGGGGTGCCCTAAAGGCAATCGCCTTAGGCGCCAATTGTACAAACTTTGTTTTAATAAATAAAGTAAAGGCATTTTTCATGTATTTCGAATTCATTTCAGTATGAATGGATATGATCGTAATTCGAATGTATGAAGTCCTTGATATGAAACGTAGCATGAAGGAAATTATGATGGGTTCATAATACTGAGATTTCTTTCATGTGTAATTATGTTTGTATATAAATGATCCCTAGTAATACGGTTAATGGGACAGGACACCGTTAATTCGGATAAACTAGCACATATTAGACTCCATGATTCGATCATGCAGTGGATCTCAAATGCTGTAGACCAACGAGGGCTAGAGTTAATATATGGATACTTACTAATGGTACTAAGTACATTGGATGACCTACTCTGAGATTATCACATGGATGTTTAATTGTCAGTGATAATCTCCACATAGCAATGG
>JANIMX020000260.1:2147556-2158497 GCA_024582655.2 Erythroxylum kunthianum | reverse complement strand
AGAAAGATAAGAAAAAGAAGAGAAAAAGAAAAAGAAAAGTGTGCCTAAATTACCAACTAAGCTAAAAAGTCTAATATCTAACGTAATCCCCGGCAACGGCGCCAAAAACTTGATCCGCTCAGAATGTATAGATAAATTGGTAGCGAATGCTCCAGCAAGTGCACTGGGTCGGTATCAAGTAATATACGGTAAATAGAGTGTCGATCCCAAGAGGACTGGTTAGAGTACTAAACCTATACTAGCATTGGTTAATATCTAGGTCGTAAAATTAAGGTTTGTGTCACGTAACTGAAATAAAATAAACAACTAAATTGGAAAACTACGGACTAAAGAAAGAAAGTGGAGATTTAGAATCCACCCTAATTAAACTAATCAAATTATTGTCATGTTATTGAATTAATAAATATGTGATTATCGTAATGAGTTATCAAGCCTTTAAATTAAAGTCTTTAACCTCTAATTAATTACTCAACTCCCGCATCTAATTAATAGTAGACTCTAAATTTTTCTCATACACCTCCCGATGCTATGATCACCTAATATCCTAAATTAATTATCCATAATCCCTTAGCGAATAATTAACTAGTAACATTGCATTAATTCCTGAATAATCTCTAATTAAACTAATTATCGCAACTTTCGTATTGATTAATTAGTCCAATTATGAATTCCTAACAAACCTATATTCACTCTCATATTTATATGGTTTCTAACAATTTTAGTCAATTAAGACTATAATTTAAATTATAGGAATTACAATTAAAATAAATCACATACCCATTAATCTTACAATATGACAACTACTATCATCTTAGTAATTTAGGGTTTCATCCTAATCCTACAAAATAAAATTAGCTAAACAAGAAAATAAAAATAAAAAAGTAATTAATAAAGAAAAACACAAAATAAATCATACTAGAAGTAAAAAAAGAAATTAAACAGTGATTAAATTGAAAAAACATAAATTAAACAATGAAAATAAATCATGCAGGCAAAATAAAACTAATCATGCAGACAAACCATAAAACGAAAAAACAAAGAAAACTGTAAAAGAATATGTTTCTATAATTAATTAAAAACGTAACACTCATGCAGAAAGAAATAAGAAAAACAATATACGAAGGAAAAATAATAACTAAGAACTAATAATCAGAAAAAAAATCTAATGACAGAATCATGCAATATTAATAAAGAACAACCGTAATAACACTGAATTAGAAAAAAAGACAAGCTTATGTAAAAGTTAAAACAAAACTACGAAAGATGAAAGATTTATGTAAATTAATCGCATAAAACAAGAAATAAGTCATAACCAAATTACTGTAACAATTATCTGAATAACAAAACTAATAACGTTGAAAACTATTAATACTCAAAAACTAAACCACTGTCATGCAGAATGAAAGAACTGGACAGAAAATCCTAACTATGTTGCGGTTGAGAAGAAAAATACAGAGAGAAAAATTTAACCTAAACCTAATCTAATGCTTAATGAAGACCTAATGATGGCTAACTAAGGCTAACTCTGACTTATGGCCATAGAAAAATTAACATTAACGCTGGCTCCCCTAAATTGTACGCTAACGACGTATCTTGAAAAATCTTCAGTTTACACCGGTTGAACACCAGCGGTGTAGCTTCTGAATTGCCAGCGTAAATCATGTTAATTAATTGATACGCCGGCTCAACGCCGCCGATGTATGTTCTTTTAGGCCGGCGGTGTAGGTTTCTCCAATTTCTCCAATTTGAGTCTTTTTCATTCCAATTGATCATCTTTTTGCTTAAATCTCTTTAATACCTGAAATGTAAAAAGGAATGGAATTAAATACCAATTTTACATGATTTTTATTCAATTAATAGCAATTTTAATGTAAATCATACATAAAAAAATGTATAAATGTAGTCCTTATCACTACATTAACACGAAAGGTTAAAAAACCTTATAAACAAGGCAAAGTTGCATTGCATTTTTTTTTCCATAATTTTAAAGGTCATGTTTCTTTATGTTGTGATATTTGAAGTGATTATTGGCAAGCAAATTCATATTTAGGTATAACATGTCATTTGATTGATGATGAATGTAATTTACAAAAGAAAATAATTGCATATATAATTTTTGACAAATTTCATAGTACTTAAACTTTTTAGAGAATGATGAATACGATTTTAGAAAAGTATAGTTTAGTCCATAATTTTTTCAATTTCTGTGGATAATGCAACCGCAAACACGATTGTAATTAATGAACGTGAAAATTTATGTCGTCCTTCATTTGGTGGAAAAAATTTTAAAATTAGATGTGCATGTCATATAATTAATTTATGTGTTCAAGATGGTATAAAATATTTGAACATTTATTTATCTCCTATTAAATCTACTATTTTGTTTGTGGGAATGACCAAATTTAAGAAAAAAATGGATAAAAATTTGTAAAAATAATAACGTAAAACCAAAGAGTTTTCCACGCGATGTTTCAAATCGTTGGAATTCAACTTATGATTTATTAAATAAAACTTTATCATACAAAGATCTTTTATGTACAATTTTTTCAAGTTATGTTTTTAACGTTATTTTATTACCACAACAATGACATTTATGTGAAGCGATTTCACAACTTTTGCAATCGTTTAATAATTCAACTAATATTTTTGTCAGGTATATATTATCCTACTAGACATTTATTAGTAATGGAATGTGTAAGCATATCTTGTGTATTGCAAGAATATTTTAATGATTTAAAATTGAGTATTTGTGTTATGTCAATGTCTAAAAAATGACTAAAGTATTTTGAACAAATACTACAAATTAATTTAAATACAACTGTTTTAAATCCAAATGTTAAACTTGAAGGTTTATAAAATTTATTATATTTATATTATGAAAATATGAATCTATAATTTGAAATTGTTTTAGATGTTTGTCAGCTTGTTTCATCTATCATCTTTTATGTCAAGACAAATATTCAAGATTTAGTTATTGAATATAGTAATAAAATTGGTGTTTCTTCTTCAATTTTTCAAACTCCTATACCAATTATTGATATTAGTAAGTATTCTAGAGCTGATTTATTAGTTTTGCAAAGACAAAAAGGGTCGATAGGGGTTATGCCAAATTCCAATTTGGAATTTGACACGTATTTAACACATTCTTTTGAGTTGGGTGAATATACAACTATTACATTTCCAATAATGCAATGGTAGAAAGATCATTGCGACTAGTTTCCAGTGATGTCGGCCGTTGTAAAAGAAATATTTGCTTCTCCACTTTCAACAGTTGTCGTGGAGCAAGCTTTTAGTGCAGGTGGAGATGTATTTGGATGATTTTAGATATTCAATGACTCCAAAATCTTTGAAGATGCAAGCTTGTCTAGATGATTGGACGAAAGTAGAACGACGATAACAAGAGATACTGAAACAAGATGCCTTGCAATTATATGATGTTGATACAGATACAACCAGAAATGCATACGAATCCGACGACGTTGCAGGTAAGTAGCTTTCTTAAAAAAAGTAAGAGAACTATAAGAGCTTTGATTCCTCTCGAGAGCTAATGATACGTAAGAAACTTAATTTTAAAAATTAAGTTCAAATCCATTATTTTATTTAATTTTTCCTATAATTTATATATGATTGCCCTATATTTTAAATCATTTAAATTTACATTTTTATTAAAATTATTAAATTTAAAATTTAAAAAAATTCATATTTAAAATGTAATAGTTTGGATATAAAATTTTGAAATTAATAAAACAACGATTATGATTAAAACAGGGTTAAACCGACGATTAAACCGTCAGTTAAATCGCTCTTTAACTGTGGTTGATTAAACCGATGGTTAAACCGTAACTTAAACTATGAATTAACTGTTAGGTTAAGGTTTATAGATTTTTACAAATCATAACCGACGGTTTACTACTGTGATTAGAGCTAATTCCAATTCCAAATGCTTAAAATATTTGGTTCAACAACAAACTGGAGTGGATAAGTAGAATTACCAATTTATACGTGCTTGCTTGCACATTTGGGTTAAAGGCAATATGATTTCAAAGAACTGAAAAAGGAGTATATCTATGCTAATTAACTAATATCGCAACTCTTTACTTAATAAGGTTAAGGTAATCACCAAACTCATATCTAGTGATATCTTAGAAATAACAATTAAAAATAAAATTTGAATCCTCGACAAAATTTATCTCGCATTATTTATTAAATAGTTATTTTATTTTATACATGACAAATTAAATTTCTTTTTTGAGCATATTTTTCTAACAACCTTAAAGCCATGATCAAAACTACTTCATTAAAAAAAAGGTCAAAACTCATCCAATTTATATTTATTTATGCTAGTTCACACTTACAATAAATAAGAGACAATAAATTACAACTGAATTTCATGTGAATTGTCGGTAAAAACATATTTGAATAGAGTTTAAAATGGAGCTTTGAAAAATATATAGTTTCTATTTGCCCTTATATTTTTTTAATGTTTATTGGGATTTTTATTGATTAACATTTATATTTATCTTAAAGAAATAGATATCTTTTTTTCCGTCTCACCAAATTATTATTTTTTCACAAATGGTTGTAATAACTCTTTCGTATATTCCACAAGGGGTTATTTAATGAATAACCAACTTATCAATTCAGAAGGGTAACTTAGGGGGTGTAAACAAGAATTTTCGAATTAAATAAATATTGGATTTAATTATAAGATATTTCATATTCAATTTTTAACAAGTTATCACTAGTAGTTTTTGGGCGAATTGGCATGTCAATAAACTTATCGACACAAGTTCTTCAAATTTTATTGGATTTTTTTTGTTATAAAATTAGGAATACTCTTTTTTATCTTTTAATTATTTTCTTTTGACAATTTCATCATTTATAAAAATTTAGTTATATGTATTAGACTTTTTTTTCTTAATTATACATTTTATCATTTAATAATTATACATTAATTTTATTAAAATATATTTTGAGGAAAAATGTAAGATATTTATTATAAATAACTATACTTCCATCTCCTAGGAGGTATCTAATTTCATTAAAATATTTTTTGAGGAAGAAGCTAAGATATTTATTATAAATAAATATACTTCCATCTCCTAGGAGGTATCTAACATTCAAGTAAATTCTATCTTTTATATTATTTTTTCTATTTTATTATACATATATTTTTAATAAAATAATTTTTGTTTCTACTTATTCTTAGTTTTTTATAATATAGATGATTATTAATTTTGATTTTATTTATGTGAATAAAAAATAATTTTAGTAGTTTGTTGAACCTTATTTTAGATCTTGTAATTAGAGTGGACTATTTTTTATCACTTTGAATTTTATGGAATTGTTTTATGATGGAATTATTAAACTTGAAAATTATAATGATGTATTATTTAAAAATCTTTTCTTTTTTCCCTTATTAAAAATGGTCCTTGGTTCTTTCCTTTTTTTAAGGGAAGCTATAACTTCTCTTTAGCTTTTTCTTTACATAGATTGCATGGTGCTGCTCTCCCTCGCTTCCCTTGTTTTTCTTACTTGCTTACATTGGCTCTTCTTTCTTGTTTGACACCATTTCTTCTTAGTCTATTTCATGGTTTCAAGGTTGTTTCCCTTGGCCTTCCAACCCCTCTTGTTCTTCAGCTTGTTTTTCCTTTTTCCCTGTTATACTTCTTGTGGTGTGACCTAGTTTCTCCTGTTCTTCTCTACCTCCTTCCATTTCCTTCAAATTTTTTTTTCTCGCTTGTTTTCTCCTCCTTTCCTTCTTACCTTCTATCTTGTTTCATTATGTCACTTTTGCTTTGCCTTTTCCTTTTTAGGTAATATATCACCCTTAAGGAATCTAACAATTGAGAACTTTCCCTTTTGATTACATAAGATAATATGCCATAGTAGCCCCCTGGCTCTTACTTTGCCTCAAGCGGTTTATACATAATGCAAGAAGCATGCTCTCCCCTTATATCACTCAATAATAGAACTTGGAGCCAGGTTTTGGGTGAAGCTTCAAGCTCTCAAAATCTTCATTATTGCCCTCTATCCTTTTCGAAGGGTAAAGGCTAAATGAAGGGTCACGTAATAGGCTTCTTCCTGAGGAAAAGTCATTCCTTTCTACCTCTTAAAGCTTGGGCACTCTTCCATTGGTAGTAGTATGGCTTACAAGAGGATTTTTATTGAAGAAAACTTGTTTCTCTTTAGATTCTCCTCTCCTAACCAAGCTCAAAAGAACATTGAATCAAGCCCTTGACACTTTAATTTCAACCCAATCTTTTTGCAAACAAGGAAGCTTGGTATTTCACTTTAACTGTAACTAATAACAAATCTTATTTTAACTTAATATTCATCCTATTTCCTTTTAATATTGGACTACCAAAGGATTAAACCACTTGACTAATTACATTGGAACATCCATGCCTTGATAAGGCAATTGTTAATATGAAGAGGGTACAATTTTCCATATATGTATGTGCTTATAAACAGAGACAAAGAACTTCTTGATTCTATTTCATTACTTGGACTCAGTGAGGATGACAAATTCATAAGGGATGTTATTCCAGTAACTTATAACTATAAGCTTGGCGTAAGTCAGAAGAGACAAGTATGTACTCCAACAAGGAAGTTCGAAATAGATGAATTTATGGAACTTATGAATTTGGCCTCTAACTAATAAACTGAGAGTCCAAGAAATGACCCTTATATTCAATATATTAACTTTCAATAATAAGAAATTCATAAGGAAAATGAGACATCTACTAATAGTCTCAAGGTCTAGGATTCTTTTGGAAAGATCTAAAGGTTGTACTTATTAATAACTAGGAAAATGAGGATAATTTAAGTGCAAATCTAGTTACTACTATAAGAAAATAAAGGTTAATGGGAGTTCCCAAAGAGCCACTAATAGGAACTCCAAGAGGAAGAAGAAATCCATAATTTTCTCCTTTAAATGGCAATACTTACTTGGAACATAAGAGGGCTTAAAAACCTAAATAAACAAAAAAATGATTTTGACTCCATTAAACAAACTAATCCCTTTCTTATAGGGCCTTTAGAGAACAAAATCAAGAAAAATAAGTGTAGCAAGCTAAGCTTTTTAAAAGGGAAATGGAAACTCATTATCAATAACTCATGCCATTACAATGGAATAGTCTTAGTAGCTTATGATCCTAGCAAACTAGAAGTAGATTAACAAATTATTAGAGATCAATTGGTGCTCCTTTACATCAAGATGAAACATAGCAATGGAAACTTCTTTATCACCTTTTATATATGCTTACAATTTTATTTTTCAAAGAATTCCAATTTGGAAACATTTGAGGGAATTTGGAGCTATTATAAATGAGCAATATATGATATTGGGAGACTATAATATCTTGCTACTTCTCACTAAAGTTGAGGGGAAAATAAGCCTTAGGAATTTCTTACAGAGTTTTATAAATTGTGTAGATCATATCCAACAAATTGATCTAAGGATGGAAGTAAACTATTACACATGGTTAATAATTAAAAAGGTGCCTAGAAAAGAAATTGGATCAAGCCTTGGTTACTGCTTAATGGTTGATTGACATTCCGTAAAACAAGGTATATTATAAGAATCAAATATTTCAAAACCATATTCCTATTCTTAAGAAATTGGATTAAGCCTTGGTTAATGCTTAATAGTATATCATATTTCTATTCTCATTTAGAATATTTTTAGTATCCAAAAAACAAAATGTCCATTCAAGTTCAACAACTTCTTGGTGAATGTAAAGGATTTTGCAGAAGTAGTTCTTAAAGGTATTAGCTCCAACTTTTATAGTCACAAGATGTTCATCTACATGAGAAAGTTCAAGTGTGTGAAGTATGAACAAAAAAATCCTTAATAAGACCGTATGATGTAACGCCCCAAAGTATACCCTCGTAGAAAAGTTAGAAATTTTTTAGTTTTTTCCTGTTTAGTGACCTGACATGCCCAACCAACACGGGCATGTCGATGAGGAATCCGGGCGTATGTAGTGAGTGTATACAGAATCGCAGACACGCCCAGGCAACACAGGCGTGTCTTGGCCATGTCACCTACAGTTTAACAAAACAACTACATTTTGTTTAGAATAAAAAGGAGGGTTAAACCCTAAAGTACTTTAGAACATAATAAGAGAGAGGGAGGAGCTTTTTCGTGAGTCTAGAGAGAGAGAAGAGTGATCTTTGGTGATTTCTACTTGGATTTTTGAAGAATTGTTGTGAAACGTAAGTGATTTATAGGTTTGATATGAAATTAGCTCCATTTTGTCCTCTCCTCTTATGTTAAGGATTTTGTATTTTTTGTGAAAATGATGGAAGTAAGTTGTAAATGGTTGTTGTGTGTAGAGAATAAGAAGAACAAAGGAAAGCGGCATTTGGAGTGAAGAAAGAAGAGTTTTGTATAAGGTATGGCAAGTATGGAACCTTCTCATTTTTGTTAGGGTTTCGGTCAAGGCAAGCATCCCATGTGAAATTGGGATGTTCTGACCTCTTGTATGAGTTTGAATCAAATGAAATTAAAGATGGTTTTGCATGGAATTGAGGTAGGTTAAGCAGGTTGTGAAATTAGGCTAGCTTGTGGAATGTCTGTCGACCTGTGCCAGCTTCAGTTTTGATATCTTACGTTATAGACCTCCAAATAGGATGATTTTAATGGAATATGAAATTAGACACGTAGGGCTTGAATTTTTATGAAGAACTCCAAGTTGAATTATGTCTCTAAATGGGTCGAATTATGACTGGAAGTGTGTCTTGATTTTCTGTCCTATTTTCTATTCGGATTTTGAAAAACTTGTAGTCTTCTGAGAATATCTCTCAGAATACTGAACCAATTGGCTTAAAATCAGTTTCAAAAGAAACCTAAGACAAATAGGAAGATTTGTTAAGAAGGGCTCATGGTCTAAAGATGACAGTAGCTAGGTTATAAATTTTGAACCAAGTCAGCCCTGATACTCTGTCCCTGTTGTGGACAGTCTGTGGTATTTTGGGTATACTACCCGAAATACTCTACCTTTTTGCATACACTTTGATAAATTTGCAAAATCAGACATGTAGGAACTTTTGTCTAAAAGAGAAGTCTGCCTAAAAACTTCAGTAGCTATGTCTAATGGGAGGAGTAAGTTTGTCCTGCACTTCTGTCCTATTTGCATTAAGTCTAAATGTATTTTATTATCTGCTTCAATCATTGAGTATGATTGTTTTGACATGTATTGAGCATGACTTTAATTATGAAAATCCTTTTTTGTGATATAATTTGAGTGTGAATATTCCATGGTTGGTTTTAGCCTTCTATGTCTGAGTCGTAGGTAAACAGACATGCCCAGAAGGGTTTGCAGTTGCTCTTGTGACACTTCGGTATCTTCTGATAGACACTTATGTGTCTGAGACTTATGTCTCTTATGTTATACACTTTTGTGTCCGAGACTTATGTCTCTTCTGTGATACCAAGCGCATCTTCTAATATAAGGCGCGTTATCTACTTTTGGCCAAATGATTAGCAGACATTCGATTTTGATGTTAAAAGCTCTTGAACTGATGCTGTTAAGCATTTATGAGAAATGACTTATGTTTGTTATGTTTTTTGAAGTGCCTCGACACTTTTGATTTGGATTACCTTTTGTTTTCTGTTATGATTCTGCATTGTTATAGTTTTGTATCTGGTTCAAAGAATATGAACATCTGTTAGCTCTGGCTGGATAGATCTTGATGCATTGCATGTTTCAGTCTTGTATTGTTTGTTTTATTTTTGTACTTTCTCACTAAGCTTTGTAAGATTAGAAAGGTAGTTTTCCTCCGTATAGGTCAAGAGGATTACGAGGATTAAGTCAGGGACGACTACCGCAGTGTCCATAAAGGAATGTCTAGCTTTTGGAAGCTTCTGATTTGTATTATGTTTTGTACATTTTTGTAAATGGCCTTAAGGACCATATTTTGGAATTACAATGTATATGTTGATTTATGTTATGACAATATTTTTTCAATGCAATGAAATATGGCATGTTTCATGCCTTCTATTTATACTTGATATGTATGATTGCATATTTTCCGCTACAAAATCAAGTTTTGTTATGTTTCTTCGTTTTGCGCGTTCTGTTCTGTGTGACACCCCGGTATCCTCCTAGGGGGTATTGGGGCGTTATGTATGCAATGATACTTAGCTAGGTATGAAAAAGGCTAAGGCATAAATAAAAAAAATTCTAGAGTGCCCTATATGACTTATCATATGATGTAGCCTTTCAGGATCAAGAAATGTATCGTTACTCTACAATTATGTTGCAGAAGCTAACTTCTCCCTTATCAAACAAAGGACAAGAATGTTATGGTTTAAAGAAGAGGATATGAACTCAACGTATTTCCTTAAATTTGTTATAGTAATGAAGAAATAAAATAGAATAACCTCACTAAGAGACCAATTTAGTAATGTTTTGAACTCTAAGAAGGATATCTATAAAGTTGTTTCCTCCTACTTTACAAATTATATTAGCATCCTAGTTAATGCTTAATCATCACTTTAAACATTAAGATCAATCGTCAATAATCAATTATCCAAATAATAAATTGAGTTCTTAATAAAGCCTTCCAATGCTAATGATGTTGAAGATGCCATGCATACTCAAAGTCCAAATAAGGAATCTGGACTAGATGGTCTCAATGGTTGTTTCTTCCACAAAGCCTAGCATCTTACTAAGACATTGGTGACTTATAAGTGTAGAATTACATATATTTTATGTGTGACTATTGCATGAAATTGCATGTGAATTAGGATTTTTAGTTTAATATTTAATGATTTTATGTGTGTTAGGCTATTTAATATATTTTTACGTTGCATGCGTACATGTAAGTGTTTAATTATGTTTTAGCATATTTGTATATCAAATTGTGTGAATTAGGATAGGACATTAATTTTATTATTGCATCCAATGTGTTCATGCATTAATTTCATAATAT
>JANIMX020000260.1:1839747-1849808 GCA_024582655.2 Erythroxylum kunthianum | reverse complement strand
TCACGCTCCAGATGTCCAGTCCTAGGTGTGAGGGGGGTGTGTTGGAGTCCCATATTGGATAGAGATATGGCCAAAGAGTGCTTATAAGTAAAGGGCAACCCTCACCCTATAAGCTAGCTTTTGGGGTTGAGTTAGGCCCTAGCCCAAATTCTAACACATCTGAACATGAACACCTCTATGTTTCAGTAGAAGGCACTAGTAGCAATAACTTTATCTCTCATAAGTTTGCTGAATGGTTGTCAGACTCTTCTATTTTTTCTTGCTCAACACAATTAAGAAAAACTGGGTGTATATTCCTTTTTTTAGTTCTTCAAAACTTGATTTCCTCTTTTCAGTGGGTTTCATTAGCATATCTATTACTTTTTATTGCTTGTTATCATTCTGCTATTTTGTCTTGTTTTTGTGCTTAGTGTAAATTTTCTATCAAGGATTTTTCTGTTAGTGTCATGCATTATCTATTTTCTCCTCTGCCTATATGGCATCTGATTTTGCAATTGTATTCCAAAAGCTTCATTTTTATCATCTTTCTGACATGTTGATTTAATGGCTGTAGAAGGTTCAGCACAGAGACGCATACAGTTGGGAGTTGCTAAAAAAATAAAGAATGGGGCACGTAAAATTGTTCTTGATAAAGCTGAAGAGGCAAGAGTTGCTGCCTTCTCAGCTTTTACATCACTTGGGTTGAATGTTCCACAGTTTTCTCATCAATTATTAAGCAACAATTCTGGAGGTCTTGTGCAGAAGGCAGTTTCAAGTCCTTTGTCTATCCATGACAAAACTAATGCCTGTATTCATGTGGAACTAAAAAATCATTCATTTGAAATGTCTGGAGAAGGTAATCTTAATTCAGATAATGACAATTTGAAAAGTGGAGATAAATTAATGAAAGGATTTGATGGTGGTTTAGTAGCTCCAGCAGAAATCAACCCTCAAATGCACTGTATTTTTTCTGCTAAAAGCATTCCACTGTTAGTTGAAAAGCCAACCTTGAAAGGAGGATATGATGATGGTATGAGATATCATAAAGGTTGTGCTGACATGGTCCCTTCTACACCAGTAGGGCAAGATGGTGATGGACCCGAGGCATTTATGAGAAAACATAATTGTGGAACAAAAGAATGTACTGGACAATTATGCACTAACGTTGAGGAACATTCTCATGAGAAGGGTCCTATTAGTGCAAGTAGCATCTCAGGTGGATTTGATTCTTTCTTGAATCTTTGGGATAAGGCCCAAGAATTTTATTTTGACCTCCATTATAATAAAAGAAAAGAAATTAGTTCTGTGGGTTCCTTTGAAATACACGGTATTGCTATTTGTTGGGAAAATTCTCCTATATACTATGTCAATCTGTCAAAATATCTCTTACAGATTGAAAGGCAAAGCAAAGATTACCTTCCCTTGAGTGAATCTCTCGAGCAAAATAATATTCAACCACCTCAGAAGTGGTTGGAGATAGTTAAGATGAGGTGGAATAGGATTCTTGAAATAATGGGTAAAGTGGGGGTTAAAAAAATTACTTGGAATTTGAAGATTCAGATTCAGGTGCTCAGAAGTGCTGTACTTTCCATTAGGAGATTAAGCAGTCTGAATGCTGCAGAGGAAGTTTTGAGTCTCAAACTTATAGACAACTCCTATTTACTGTTATCACCAATTAATATCAAAGAAGGAATTGACTTGTGTATTGCGGCATGGATTCTTTGGCCTGATGAGGAGAGAAGCTCTTTTCAAGACCTGGAGAGGGTAAAACCTTTTTACCACCATATTTGGAACTATTGAATCTGAAATTTAGCTTGTTCTATTTTTGTGCCAAGGGTATTTCTATCTGATCATGTGTGAATGACTTGGTTGGCCATGAGTCATTTTCTGTCACAGTACTTCGTATATTTGACCTTTTTACGTGATGGAAATGGCCTACGGGTATCTATATGGCAATGCAGGAAGTGAAGAGAAGGTTGCCTAGTGATGCTGTTGAAGCTGCTAACTGGAATGGCAGGTGGATGAATCAAACAAGAAGAGCTGCCCATAATGGCTGCTGCCGTCGGGTTGCTCAATCAAGAGCTTTATGTTCTGTACTTTGGAAGAGACTTATATCTGAGGGACTTCTTGAAGCACTCATGAAGATAGAGATGCCATTGGTAAAATATCTAATGCATGCTACATAATTTCTTCTCTTTTTTTTTTTCGTATTGTTGAAGTAGACGTGTTAAGTTCAGAAACTAGGTTTCTGCTGTGATGTGAAGAAAGTATCATATTCTGGTGCAAGGGGTGGCATATATTTGTATTTGTGACATACTTTGCTTTCTACATAGGGAGAAAAGGTAAAATCAAATATCAAAATCTTGGATCCATAGTGCTATCTAGGTAAAGTTAATATACAAATTGAAAGTTTCAATCACAATATTTAATAAGGGGCCTGCCTTTGATCCACTATCTGTAAGCTTGATCCATCAGTCATTGCACACGCTTAAGTGGTATGCAGACTTTAGTATGGAGTTCCTAGTAATTCTGAGCTAATCTGTCCTTGATTTTGGATCCATTGAGCTACTCTTAATAATAATTCACTTGTTTAATTTTGTTGTTTGTAGTAACTGTTCTATTTGTGTACTCAATGCCTCTATATGTATGCTTAGGTGACCGTTCTAGCTGACATGGAATTTTGGGGAATTGGTGTTGACTTGGATGGATGCATTCAAGCACGCAAAGTGTTGCAGATAAAGTTAAAGAATCTCGAGAAGGAGGCCTACAAGTTGGCTGGTCGAACATTTTCACTCCATGCTTCAGCTGATATTGCCAATTTGTTGTATACACATTTGCAACTGCCCATACCTGAAGGACAAAACAAAGGGAAGCATCATCCAAGCACTGACAAGCATTCTCTGGATTTATTAAGGTAGTAAGAACCTTTCATGCCATTGCATTTAGTATCCTTGACTGAACTAATATGCCAAGTGTATCCAATAGTTTTTGCTCACTCAAGGTTAATGCTTGCTTTCTTTACCACAGATGCTTGCTGGCTTATGGGCAATAATGATAATTACTCGATGATTATCTTTACCTAAATATAACATTCTGGGATTGGCTTTTGTCAAAGCTAAAATAGTTTTCTTTGTTTTGAATGAAAACCCAAGGTAGTTTTGAACAAGTCTTCCTTTGAAATATTGCGTATTGAACTAATATAGTTATTGGGGTAAAAGATACAAACCTTTCTTATAGTTTTACTTATTCTAAAAAATGCTCTTATTGTTCAAAATTACTTAAAAGCCACCTTGTGGTATTAGAAATACTAAAAAAGGACCTTTTACTAAGTTTTTGTCGACTTATTTTAACATAATTTTCTGTTAAAGTCAAGTCGGCGCAATCATAAGACCCGTCCTGATATTTTGGAAAATGACTATTATGGGGTTCCTAGTGATATTAAGCATAAAATAAAATCCTTAATGGTCTTGATTTAATGACTTTGATAAAGGTGTACCTTCCTAGACCCTGCATTTTAGCGGGACTCTCACTGAGTGTTGTTATTGTTGATAAAGGTGGAAGTGAACTTTCTTTATACTGCAGATGGGAATAAACTGACTTTATCCTCTTTTAGCTTTCAAGACTTCATTGGGTTAAAGCTAAATGGCTTATTTGCATGTTTTTATGGTGTTTCAAAATATGCATAGCCCGAGCATGCTGACGGAAGTTGTTTCTTTCAGACATGAACATCCTATTATTCCAGTCATTAGAGAGCACCGAACCTTGTCAAAGCTCTTAAATTGTACACTGGGTTCAATCTGCTCATTGGCTAGGTTATCTATGAGGACGTCAAAGTACACATTGCACGGCCGTTGGCTTCAGACATCTACAGCAACTGGACGGCTCTCCATGGAGGAGCCTAATCTTCAGGTTGGACTCATTCAATGCTAATTATTGTGGTAGAGTACTAATATTTCCTTTCTGTGTGCTAGATTGTTTGAAGTTCATTTTTGGTGATGCAGTGTGTTGAGCATATGGTAGATTTCAAAATGAGTATGGAAGAAAATGAAGTTTCTGATGCTCCTCATCATAGAATAAATGCTCGTCACTTCTTTGTTCCAACTCAGGTAAGTATCACACAGCCACAAGGTGCTTGTGATACACATTATTTCAAGTATCTGATTTTTATCAAGTACTACTGAATCCTGCCTTGATAAACCTTCAAAAAGGAACAACATCTCTTTTCTTGATATCTTCTTCCACAAGTATGCAAATTCTTTTCATACTTGATTTTGCAGGCATTTAAATTCTAATGCGGCCTAATCTTCGTGCCAGGTAAATTGGTTTTTGTTAACAGCAGATTATTCTCAGATAGAATTGAGGTTGATGGCTCACTTCTCTAAAGATGCCTCGTTAATTGAGCTCCTCAGTAAACCACAAGGTGATATTTTCACCATGATAGCTGCATTATGGACCAGAAAGCCAGAAGATTCTGTGGGATCAAATGATCGAGATCAGACTAAAAGGTTGGTATATGGCATTCTTTATGGAATGGGTGCTAATAAACTTGCCAAGCAGCTGGATTGTAGTTCAGAGGAAGCTGCTGAAAAAATTAGAAACTTTAAAAGTTCTTTTCCTGGTGTGGGATCCTGGCTTCAAGAAGCAGTTGTATCTTGCCGTAAGAAAGGGTGAGAGCTTTTCCTTTTTATGGATCCCTATTGATCAGCTACCCCATTGCTTTTGAACAGGATCAGGCTTATGCCTGTTTTTCAATTTGGATTTTCACTATGTTCTTCAGACATTTGACATTGCTTTTCATCTCAATTCGTGATTTTAACTCTTCATCCTAATGACACTGAATATTCTTTTGGTATATTTGGAATGATAATTCCTCTTTCATCTCTTTCTTAGGTGCATAATTTCTTTGAAGAGGATACATAACTGTGAAGCTTTTTAGATAGGCCATTGTTAGAGTTGTGTATGATCCATTCTCAGTTGTTACCAAATAGCTTAATCTTTTGAATTAAATGGTTTTTTTTGTATGGTGTTAGAGCATTGATGACCAACAAGTCATGAGTTCAAATGACACCACCCTTAATGTTAAATTGATATTTTCTCGTCATCGTAAGATATGTTAGGCCTATGTTTTCTTGACACTGGCAGCCCAACAGCCTTTTGTAGGAGGTAATGTATTAGAATATTATATATGATTGAATTGTGAATCTAGCTTAAGCTTCTAAGTTGAATGGCTCCTTGACAATTATATTTTTAGCGCATTTGCATTATGGTAGTTATTCAATATATTCCTTACACTTCTAAAGCTGTTAAAATTTCTGCCACATTGATGTGGTTGTAGTATGTGGGGTTCAAAAGGTCTTTTCCTAACTATTTATACTTATTGTTAAGGTATGTTGAGACACTTAAGGGAAGGAAGCGCTTCTTATCAAAAATAAATTTTGGAAACAGTAAAGAAAAATCAAAAGCTGAGAGGCAAGCTGTCAATTCTGTCTGTCAGGTAGAAGAAACTTTAGAGTGAATAAGGCCAGCATCGGATTATAAAATCATCTAATTTTATCTGCTTTTGATAGGGTTCTGCTGCTGATATAATCAAGATTGCAATGATGAATATATACTCTGTTATTGTTGAAGGAGTTGACATGGCAGATTCTGACTCACCACTTGCAACCAAGTTTCACATGCTGAAGGGTCGTTGTCGAATACTTCTACAGGTTTTTAAAAATCTTCAACTTGAAGTTCTCATTTTAGCACCAACCCCTTTGAAACTTCAAAGGATTGGGAAAATAGTTGTTATTGAATAGAACATTATACCGGCTATTTGTGCACTTTGTTAGATCTACAACAAGATATCATCCTATATGTCTTTGTTGAGTTCCCGTACATATCATCGAGTGTTTATGGGTGCTTGATGCTTCTCCTGAACTGTGCAGGTACATGATGAATTGGTATTGGAAGTAGATCCCACTGTGATTAAGGAAGCTGCATGCTTGTTGCAAACGTGCATGGAAAGTGCTGCCTTGCTTCTAGGTATATTTTAAAATCTTGGTATTTATTTATTTCTATTTTGATTTTAACTAGTAAAAGTATATTGTGTCATGTTCAGTTCCTTTGCAAGTCAAATTAAAAGTTGGGAGAACGTGGGGTTCTTTGGAGCCTATTCATGTTGATAAATATGCAAGTGAAGTTCTTCTGCATGGATCTTGAGGTGCGTGATTGTTCTCCACTGAAAAGAAAATGATCCTGATAATTTGGCTGTTGAAGATTGATAACAAATTGGATAACTGTCTGATATATGGTAAATGAATTCAAACCATTGAGGTGAGATTGTTATTGTAATTCCAATTCCAGAACCAAATTCTAGTGTTTAAGTTTGCAAAAACTTGTAATAGTAATTCATAAACAACAGCAAGTATTTTGGGGTAAGGTTTCTGATTCCTATTTTGGCAGTTGAAAATTCACTGTGGAATAACTTTTGTTTGGATTCGGAGCTCAACTTCTGAGTGACATCAAAATAATAATAAAGTGATACTATGTGTCTTGTATTATGAAGTATTTTATTCCAGTTTCTATGATTCTTAACATCATTTTATGCACAGTTAGGTTACTTGCACTCAGTTCGGGCAAAATCTGTTCTTCAAAAGGGGTTTAATCTTAAAGTGTGGGCCTTCGGTGCAGTTGTACCCCTAACATAAACTCAGACATTAACTGATTGGGGTTTTCAAGTGGTCTTGCTTGCAGTTGAAGGGGCTTACTCAACTTTTTCGCTTGAAGAAAGACAGCTAGTACAAACTTTTGAATTGAGCCAAAGAGGTCAGTTATCTGATGGGTTGGGAGGTGTACCTATTTAATAGGTGTATCATCTGAGCTTCTGGAGGTTAATCTAGTCAATAGATCATCTGCTGCCTCTAAGCTTGATAATCAGTTTCCTTGATCTGTTGTTAATACAAGCAATAATGTCTAGAACATCCCAAGGTTGTGAAGCTATTGATTTTCCATGGTTTGTACAAGCTGAGAATATCAGTAGATGTTACTTTGGTTGCTTGCTACGCCTAGAGCTATATAAGCTGCATATGTGCAGAGAGTTGGGAATGCCTATACAAACATTTGGTTTATGTATCAGTATCCATGTTCATCATATTTTATCAATCTAGGAAGTGATTGGCATCTTGAACACACCGTATACTCCATTGAGGTCAAGTATGGAGACATTCCATTTGATGCTGGCAAACGGAAAGAAGGTATTTTGATATCGTTTCCTATGATTTTATTCAGTGAAAATATCAGACTTGATTGCTTTAGCATAATCGAAATACAATATGACGATTTATTGATATTGCACTTAGCCATAGTTTTAGTAATGGCTATTATTCTTCTTTTCAGATTTTAATTTCCGACATTACAATGGCAAATTAATCAGAAATGTGCTTGTGGTCGAAATAACTCTTAAAAATGGAGTTGCTGGTTTATCGTCGAGTACAGCGTGTCAATCTTCTCGTTGTACAGAGCTGGTTTGATCAACACTTTTTCTGCTGGGATGCAACAGGAAACATGAAGGAATGATCAAGATCATTCTTCGGTGCAAGGCTACTGGAAGATGGCAAGTAGGATGTGAAAGCTGAAACTAGGCTCACCCTTTCCTCCAAAGAATTCTGGAAAACAAGATTATTCCACCCAGATTCAGTAAATTCTTTTACCTTCTTCGAAGTATTATTGAATTATGTTACACCATCCATTTCTTTGTTTATACTTGTCCACAGAAGTTGGAATATAGCGAAACATATCACATCAACACAAATTTCTCTCATATGCCAACGCAATCACTACTTCAGAGATTGTGTAAAGCCCATTACATTACACCCTCGTTGCACTTCAGAGGTCTTGTTTATTGGTATTTGTTAATAATTTTTCATATTAAATAATAATTTAAAATTATTTTTATTTAAATAAAATCACATTATATATGTGACAATTGTAATTGTTTTTCATGTATAAAATTAATATTTTATTAAGAATATTTCATAACATATAAAAAATTAATTATTCGTATGATTAATAAAATTAATTTATCATAAAAATATTTAGTGTATTTATTATTATTACTACTAATAATATAAGTATAACTAATCAAATAAGTTTTAAATAAATAAAACTATGAAATGAAAACTAAAAATCAGAAAAATAAAAGTAAACTTACACCACTCCAAATTAGGAGATGAGGCATTTACTTGGCATTTTTTTAGCTCAAAGTTTGAGGACTAATATCATTATTATTCATTTGAAAAATTAGAGATTTGATCAAAAGTTTATAAATTAGACAATGATGTAGCATAAAAATATTTTTTTGTGTGTAAATAATCATGTAGACTATCACATAAGTAATAAAAAAGTGTGTTATAGTTGAGTTAATACTCTTGTTTAATTTAACTGATGGATATATTAATATGGATAAGTTAAAAAAGATCAAGCACCCTTTCAGTAATTTTTTTGTTATTGAATTATACAAGTAGCAAAATTGCAGTGTCCTTCCTCCTCGTGCACGCATGGCATGCAAGCTCCATAGGACCTCTCGAACCTCAACCCTCTTTTATGCTTTCAATTTCTTCTTCCCTTCTTAGTGTTTCACCAAATTCCAGCTTCCAGCTTTGGCTTTTCCCTTGTTTTTTTTTTAATCTTTCCTACTTCAACACTTCCACTGTTCATCACATTTTTCCATTTCTTGTATTGTTAGAAAAATCTGCTATTTCACCAAGGAAAACTTAGCAAGCCAGAATGAGTATATGATGTAGATGCAATTATGGAATTGGCGAACCAAGTTAAAGCTTTAAGTAGAAAGATTGATGGACTGGCAATGAATCCCCAACTATTCTAAATGAAGCCCAAGCTATTCTAAGTGATGTAGTGTGAGGCGTGGGAGCTAGGACATCTAAGTCAAGAATGCCAAGCATTATAACCCAAGCATGTGGATTATATAGGGAATGCTCATAGACTCCATAATAACTCATACAATAATACATACAATTTAGGATGAAGGAAACACCTAAATTTCTTTTGGGGGAATTAAGGGCAGCCAAGGAATAACCTTTTACCAAGATTTCAGTAACACCCACCTATTTAAAATTTAGAGGCAAGATTTCAATCTATGGAGACTTCTTTGAGAAATCATGAGATTTTTGTACGTAACTTGAAAATTTAGATCAATCAACTGGCAAAGTTAATTTTTAAAAGACAATAAGGGAGTTCGTCCAGTACCACTGAGACCAATCTTAAAGAACATGTGATGACAATCACTTTTAAGAGTGGAAAAGAGTTTTGAGAGAAGAATAAAACCCAGGAAGAAAAAGGAGTGACATCAATAGTCAAAACAAAGTTGAAGGTGAAGAGTGCCTTCCAAAAGTCATGGAATTTCAACCTACCATTCTTTATCTTGCTAAAGTGAAGAAAGATCACATGGATGAGCGGTTCAGCAAGTTCGTTGAACTATTTAAACAACTTCATATTAACTTACCCTTGTTGAGGCTCTTGTACAGATGCCAAAGTATTCAAATTTATTGAAGGAGTTACTAGCAAACAAGAAGAAGTTGGAGGAGTTAGCAACCATGACGCTGAGTGGAAAGTGCTTAGCAATTATTCAAAGCAAGCTACCAGGGAAGCTTAAAGATTCAGGGATTTTTATTATCCCTCAAATTGGCAACTTAGCCGACCTAAGGGTTGATATTAATATGATGCCTTATTCATTGTTTAAGAAACTGGGATTAGGTGAACCAAACCTACTAGGATACGTTTACAATTAGCAGACTTATCGATAAAGTATCATATAGGTATTATGAGCATAGATAAGTACATAACTTATCATATTTTTCCATATATTTTAGTTATATTTTTATTTCATGTTGCGTTTGACGTGTTTGTTTAAGTAATTTTTAGGTTTCTTTTGTGATTTTGTTAGTAGTCTGGGATATCAATACTAATTGAGCTGAAACCGGGGAGAAAGGCGAGAAGAAACTGAAGAACAATTTTCTGCCAGCTGACACGGGCGTGTAACCAGACTGACATGGGTGTGTCGCTCAAATGAAACGGGCGTGTCA
>JANIMX020000260.1:1442398-1452470 GCA_024582655.2 Erythroxylum kunthianum | reverse complement strand
ATTGTTTAGTTACATATATAGAGAGATGTTTTTTTAATGTTGAAAATGAGAAAATTATTCAATGTTTCCAAAATATGAAAACTCGTAGAGAACAATTATGATATATGTTTATACTTTCAGAAATAAAATATTATATTTTTTACGTTGCAAATTTATATATGACTTTTGCCCCCACAACATAAAATTCCTTGGTAGCATTTCTATGATTTTATGAGTGCTTCTACAAATGTACAATCCTCTATTGCTTTGATCAAAGAAATAATGGAGTGTCCATCTCCACAAGAAGTTGAAATTTTGTCAAAACAAATCACAGTTCAAGAGATTAAAGATGTGTTAAGATCCCTCAATCTTTTAAAGTCTCCAAATCCAGATGGATTCAACGTCTATTTCTTTATCAAAAACCTGACCCTTTACTAAGCAGTTAGTACTAGATGAAATCTTTGAATTTTTCGAAAACAGGAGAATGCTTAGTGAAATTATCATAAAATTCATCACATTGATCCTTAAAGGAGGTGAGTAAAAACATTTCAGTGAGTATCACAATATTGCTTCTTATAATTCAATTTATAAAATAATCTCCAAAGTCCTAGCAAAAAGAATGAAGAAATTCCTCCACAACGACATAAATTAGATCCAAGGTGCTTACATTACTGGGATAACAATGGGTGATAACATCCTCTTAATGCAGGAACTTTTAAGAAATTACACTAATAAGAAAGCGGTTATGAATTGCATACTAAGGTTGATCTTAGAAAGGCCTATGACAATGTGGATTGGTCCCTCATTAATTTCATTAAAGCAATGGAATTTCCAGAAGATTTTGTTGAATGGATACATCAATGTTTCTCAACACCAATATTTAATGTATTGTTGAATGGTGAGCCCATAAGAACCATTAAAAGTAGAAAAGGTAGAAGGCAAGGTGATCCCACTTCTCCTTACATCTTTGCCCAGGTCATGGAAGTCTGCTACAGACTCCTCAAAAGAGTTGTGGAGAGAAGTAAGCAGTTCAAATTTCATTCCAAATCTACGAAGCTTGGCATCACCAATCTTAGTTTTGCAGATGATTTGATCTTACTCTCCAAAGCTGACAAGAATTCAATTTCCAATATAATGAAAACTTTGAAAATGCTCACTAGAATGTTTGGTCTTGAAGCCAATTGTGAGATAAAGAGAAGGAGCTCACAGCTGAATTTAGTAGTAGAAAAACCTGCTTACAACTTTTCTTTTGGTTTACTCGTGTCCTTTGTACTTAACTAACAACAAAGCTATGGAACTCATAAGTTAAATTACAGCATTTATGGAAAAAGAATTACCTCCACGGGAAATTTACATTATGAAAGATCTGAAAACCATCCAAAGCATACTGGTCCAAATTACTGAACTCTGATTGCTGATCAGATCAGCTCAGAATTAATTTGGAGAAACCTTTGCTGGACAACAAGTGCCTCAGACTGAATGCAGTTAGCCAATCTTTTTTCTATAGGTCCAATCAATGAGGAGTTCAGAAAAGGAGACTCTATCCTATTGAAGGGTACATGTCTGAATTCAAAGGCTGAAGTAGCCCATTTTTTGACAATTCTTCCAAACTTCTGATGTCCTGTTGCAAATGTGTTGCATGCAGAATAGCATGCTCAAGAACTAGAGGGTCATCAGGAGGATTCTGTAGAAGGGTAAGCAAGGTCCGCCGATAAATTTGAGATGTTAGTAATGGCCTTGCAACTTGTCGCTGTCTACACAGGATTGCCACCTTGATGACATGCTTGCAAACATTACCTAGCCTTGAACAAGGGCAGTCGCAAAGGGAGAATTCAGAACCAGGACTATGGATTGTATACACCAAACTTCTGTTGGTTTGAGAAATGACTTTTGCAACTTCGAGAATTTGCTCATCCAATATCACATCATCATCAGGTATGGTCAGACCCTGATTCCAAGCATTTGTTAAAAAAAACTCATCTCTCGCATTTGCAAAGAATCCAGTCTCTAGACTGTATTGATCTAACCAATATAAGGAGAGGAATTCAGTTGTCAGTGTGTGGACCAACCAGTCAATTCTTCGAGTGGAGTTCACATCTTGCTCATTGAAGAACTTGGATTTAAGCCTTATGTGATAGGATTCAACTGCAGCCAGGAGCTCCATACTAGCCATAGGGAGAGACCTTAAGGAATTAACCCATAAATCTGGAACAATAAAGATTGAAAAATAAATCCGAGAAAATGGCAAAACTTTGTAGTTTGAAAGGCCATAACCTTACTTTATAAGCAACACCTATAACAACTATCAGAGTTGTTCAGTCATTCCAGTAATGATATGCTATTGAAGAAAGCTGATTCATCGTGGTTAGACTAAAGTTGAACAAACCATGATAATGGAATGATTATAAGAGTTAAGACAACACAAAAAGATTCTTTGCAGCAAATAAAAAGATGTGCTCTATACAAAATATGGTCAAGCATAAAAGAGACACACCTATACAAGGCACCCATTTCCTTTTGAAATATTCCATAAATATACTTTGGTCCACATAAACATGCATGAACTCCTCAACAGCATCTGCTACTATTGGTCCACTTCTTCCAGAATACAAAATGCACCCCAAGTGCTTAAACATCTCTTTCTGCACATCAATGTTACAGCATTTCTTAAAGATGCTTCTTATCAAAGCACGGCGACCACGCCAAACACAAAATAGAACCCAACACTGGAAAGCTTCTCTGAAAATACAGAGAATCATGGAATTGATACCACTTTTTAAGTCAAACTCATGCAGATTAACTTGAGTAGTCAGTTTAAGATTTTACCTTACAACAGAAACATCCAAGGAAGGATCATCCACTAAAAAGGAGTTTGGTTTCCACTTGTGATCCTTCGTTCTGACTTTCTCAGTTAGTGACCTAACCCATTTCTGCATATCTTGACTCAGAAATGAGGATGCAATGACCCAAGCAACAGGAATTGCATTTTGAGATGAATCAAAAGCGAGTAAAGTGCACAGAGGATGCTGTCACAGGAAAAGGGGGAAGGAAGCAGCCCGCATAAGTCAAAAACATATAAACTACAATAAGCATGTAGAGATGAAGCTTCTTTCTAGTTCTTAAAATAGGAAAATTCATCCTCAGCCATAACAGATACTTGTAGAAGTTCTGTCTAACTAGATGACCATACACAGATGTTCCCCTATTCTGAAGGTCATAACTAAGAATCCACATAAAATATGTTTCTTACCCAAAGGAGGGATCATGCTTTAGAAGCAGGATCCTTTAGTATAATTGACATTAGCTTTTGATAAGCCCCTCTTTGTTTCAGTGCACTCCACAATAAATGGAGAAAGGCATCAAAACTGGTAGTAATTTTTCTTATCTGCTTTACCCCTAAAACTTAAATTACTTGACATTTTGGCAAACACGTGTAAGACTCAAAAAGATTTGTTTTGCTCTTGGATTGTGACCCCAATAAGTCTATACAACGAAATGATAATATTCAAGTCCTTCTATCAGTTGGGATTGAAAACTAACAGCACTCCAGAGCCCTAGCTTTGATAGAAGTTATCAATTGCTCGTCTTTTTCAAAACACCTGCATATATACAGGTGCTTGTGCAACAAAGATAGTGATAGAGAGAGACACAGCATGTTACCTTCAAATTCTTTCTCCCAAACATTGAATGAAAAGCTAATGAACCATGATGTCCATAATGGATCATCTTCTGCAGCTGCCAATCTGTCTGTATTCCCAGGATGAATGGTTCTGTACCAATGTTATCTTGGAAGAAGAAAACATGCTTCTGATGGCGCTGAACCCACATCCTTACACTCAGGTTATCATTTACATGCAATTTATGGCATACATTACGAACAACCCTCTCCATGTTACGAACATCATTTCTAGTAAGGAAATCATCACGACTATGAGGGCCACCATGACCCTGCACCACCTCTATGTGATGCTGGATTATATCATCCAAAGATATTCCAACATGGAGCATAGACATCACCTTCTGGCGTAGTTCTTCTGAAATCCGTGGAGCGTACATTGCTCTTGTGCCAATAGCATCCAGATCCAGTATTCCATGGCACGGGGCCCCAGTTTTATCTACATGTGTTCTTTGATTGTATATGATAAGTGCCAGGAGAGGGCGTATATACAAACGTTTTACAGTAAAATGGCAAAGGCAACCTCTCATCATATGGCGCCTTCCTGGCCGGCTGCCCTTCCCAGTTGCAGGTTTGGTGTTAGAGCCATCCCCAATACCAGATTCATTATCTCGATAATCTTCAGGTCCATATGAACACCAATATCTGAAAGATAGCCATTATAAATAGCATGTTAACTGTTAAATGGATGAATCCAATGGTTGTATTAAGAAGTACTGACCTTCAAAATAACTTTGACATGTTAAATCAATAAAGCACAGAGAACCTAAGACTGCCAGCCCATCAGCAGGAATGAAAAAAGAATTTTTCACATGACAAGTTGTCAACCAATTATAGAAGTGATACATAAAAGCCCTTGGCAGGCTGAATATTCAAAAAAGAGAATTACACATTGTCATCTAAACGAAACTTTCGACAATTGGAAGAAGGTTATATTCAAGCACCAAACTTACAGTGTATATTCGAGATAGCCATCAACCCTTGGTTTGATAATACTACCTTCAGATCTTTTCCTTCTCGACTCAATTCGAAAGCTAGCAGGGCATTCAGCATTTGAAGATTCTCCCTTTACAAAATCATCCACTCTAGCAAAAGGTATAAGAGCAATGTCATCACCACCTTGGCGACCGCCTTCTACTTTTACCCACTTGATTTGAGAAGCTGCAAACTCTGCAAAAGGAGGATCTTGCACTGGAAGATTAAGAATGTCTTCCATTCTTGGCATCTGCATTTCAAGTTTCAAGAAAGAGAAATCAGACATGACAGCATACCCATCTTAAGAAAAGACATCAAGAATAGCCTACCTTTAACACTATCAGGGTTTGATTTTTGACTAATACAATTATACAATACAGCAACCACATTAATCACAATTGCTCCGATACCCCGCAGTTCACAACCAAATCGATATAAGAAACTCAAAAATAAAAATAAAAATAAAAAAACCAAGGCTAACGAAGGAGAGATACTAGAACCTGCTTTCTACTTTTGATCATGTCAGCTCTCAGCACTGAAAGTATCTTAAAACAGGCAGTAGCAAATAAATAAAAAAGTGGACTCATTTTTCTGTCCGGTATATAACTAGACAATGAGAAGAGGATCAGAATTAAGTGAAAAGAGACAATTTAACTCCTGCAATTCAATACCCAATAAACAATTCCCACACAAAATTACCTTTGGTTCATGTCCCTTCATGCTCCTTCTTTTAGAGATACAGAACAACAATCTATCAACCCTTAACATCATATGATTCAGAACAAAAGAAAAAGCGAACTTATTAGAAAACAAAAAATCAAAATATATGAGACGTGGAAAACAAAAAACGAAAGTTAAAAATTAGTAGCCCTAAAAGTTCACACAATTACTTGGAGATCACAAACAAGGGCTCGGCTTGCTTCGTAACATTTGAAACGGTTGAAAAAGGTGAAAATGAGAGGATCCAGGCTCGTAAAGTGACTGGAAGAAGAAAATTGCTCTACACATAACGAGGGAATTGCGATATACAGAAGAGAGAATTTGTGTGTGGTCGAAAAAGAATTAATGAATTGTAAAGAAAATGCAAAACAGAGTCTTGTACTCGTGGAAGTAAAATTAATAAGAAGTACAGTGTGTCAAAATAAGTCCCTATTATTATCTCTATTATCACTTTTACCTCTATTTACATACAAAGGGACAAAAATTATATTAGAGATAAGGTTTATTTAAACCTTTTGTGAGATCAACATCTAATTAATCTACATTGCCTAGTTGTGATATCACATAGGTTGAATTGATGAGTTATATACCAAAAATTGTCAAAAACACCTTTTTTTTTTAATTTTAGGTGTTATTATTACTATTTTGAAACATTAAGATATAAGTAAAGAATAACTTAAACTTTTTATGAAACGTTAGGAGGCAATTCATATTTTTTCACTTTTAATTGGTTATTAGCAACAATAATAATAATAAAAGTTTCCATATGATAAAATTGTTAAATTAATAAGGTTTTAATATGAAATGTTATGATAATTGATAGTAGAAAGGCATAAAAATTAACATAAATATCGATGGAAAATATAAAAGAAAGCTTGCTAAAAATCTTAAAATGTTGGAAGTACATATTATGATATCCTTCATTTTATAAGAAAGGTATAGAGTGATGAAATTAATTTAAAGACAAAAATTGAAGTTTTATAAGTTATTAAAGAGTCAACCAAACTAGTTATTCAATCAAGTATATAAGATACACAAAAAATGGTCATTAAATTAGTCATGAGGCGATCGAAATGATCAATTAAAATGGCACAACACTTAATCTTTGATAATTATTGAAAAGTAGTTAGTTGATATTACTAAAAGAAAGGTTATCTTACTTTAATAACAATTATCTTAATAAAAATTAAGATGAAACATTTTTCAATGATTGAGGGTGTTCAAGTTATGCAATCTAGGTTTATAGTACCAACTTAAATTAATGTAGAAAATAATACTACTAAAAGAATTACGAAAAAGGAAAATGAACATAATTTAAGTGATAAGAAATTATCCTTATAAGAACATTAATACCTAAGGTAAAGCGGTAGAGGGAAAGGAAGTCCCTTTGCTCAATTCCTCTTTAACTCATGATCCAAGCACAATCAAGAAAACGAAATAATTCAAATCAATCACTAGGAAAAAGCTTGGTAGGAAACCTAAGGTGAAGAGCTCTCATACCCAGGACCGTTTCCAACATTTTAAAGGCTCATACAAGTTTAAAAAATGAGGCCCTCAAATTTTTATATATAAAAATATTATTCTAATAAAATCTAAATTTTAATAAATTCAATTAGTCTAAAATATAATATATAATAATTGAAACTTAAATTCAAATATACAATTATGAAAATTTAATAAATTAACTACAACTTACTTTTTTTAACTAATAAGAGTCTTTTTTTATAAAATAAATATGCAAATGTATCAATATAGAGAAAGGCATCCCAACAAGGTTGGCACCCCAAACCCTACCAATCATCTGCAGCACGTCTTAATATTATTAATAAAAGAGAAAAGAACAAAGAAAATGAGGAGACATAAACCTAACCCATGTGAAATCAACAGAATCTATAGTTTGGTAAACTAAATCTATTTATAAAAAAGTCTTCCCTATTAATAATAGTCAAATTATAATATATAATAATAAACTAAGTCATCACAAAAAATAAAGCAAAATAATACTAAAATGAATCTAAGAAGAACGAATAAATATTATTCTCGCCTTTTGGTATGCGAAGTTTTCAATTAAATCATTGTGATCAACCTTAGCTGTCATTTTTCTTTCTATAGACAACATAGTCAAACCATTTAATCTCTCTTGTGACATAGTTGATCGAAGGTAGTTTTTTTATCAACTTTAACTTAGAGAAACTTCTCTCTGCAGAAGCCATTGTAACTAGTATAGTTAATATAATCATGTAAGCAACCCAACAATTAGGAAAAAAGGGATGCAATTTTTTGATATACTCTAACACTTCAATTGATTTGGTTAACTTGTCTGGTAACGATTTTCTCAACAACTGTAACTCTGAAAATAATTCAAGTGCATCGATATATGAATCATCTTCATGTTTTAACAAATCTTCAAGTTTCATATATGAATGCTTCATATTCTCATATTCCATAGCTTTCCTGATTCGTACTGTAACGACCTGAAATACACCCTAGTAAAGTTGGAGATATATGTGTGTGCTTTGTGTGCAAAATGCATAAGTTGATTAAGTGCAAATGTGGGTTTTATAAGAATAAAACCATAATTAATAAAAGGGTGAAAATGGTTGTCGGATGAGCTAAGTTAAGAGTTCTAGATTCTGTCGATAGTGTTAAGCAGGTTGGACAGGGATAGACAACTCGACATGTGTTCAGCCGAGATAGGGCCTTATGAGGCCATGTCTTGTGATTAGCCAAAAGGCAAGTGAAGTATGTTTAGCCGAGAGGCTGTGAAGTGTATTTCAGCCGAGACAGGGTTGCTAAGGCAGTAAACCAGTGGTAGAATTCTGGGTCGATTTCCTAGCGTTCCGGGTTTGGGAATCAAGTGAGAATTGTTGGATGTGGTAAGGTGAACATCCACGACTTGTTTTCGACTTCGGCAGTGCAACCTTATACGCAAACGATGACAGTCTGTGAGAAGTCGGTAAAGAGGGGAGTTACGCAGGCGGCGTTGGTAAGTGCTCCGGCAGAATACAAAGAAGGAACTCAGAATCGACTATAAATAAGGGCGTGAAAAGTCAAGAGACATATGGGTTAATGAATCTGTCTCAAATTCAGTCGAGGGGTAATGTCTCGAGTTCAGTCGATGAAGAGTGTTCAGTTGAGACAATGCCTTATGGCTAGCCGACAAGGCTTTAACGTATGTGCAGTCGAGCGAGAGGATAGACGACAACAGAGAGAGTGTAAGACCTGTCACAAAAGGTATAAACTTAAGGTTAGTCGATAACAGAAAGACTAGAATAGCCGATATAAGAAAGAATAAATTTAATCGATAACATAATGAATAAGAGTACCTAAGAATAGTGCAAAATAGTGATAAAGACACTAATCGCGAACAATGAGACGGATGTCTAGTTGAGGAGGAAGGGAAATTTTAGTATAAAAGTGACTGTGTCGGACTCTTCTGACATAACAACGTCATTTATTTCAGACCAGAAGAGAGAAGTGAGAGGAACTTGCTAGAGTGAGAAAGTGTGAGAAGGGTGATTTCTCGGTGAGATCCGAGTACATTCCGACGGAAAGGTCTGAGAAAGGTAAGCAACAGTGTTTCCCCCATGTGTTTGGGGTTGATTATGTTCTTCTCTTTACTTAAGGCATTTTTTTCAAGGATGAGAGATTAATGGCATAAGCCTCTTCTGTGAGTTGTGTGTAGGAAAACGTGGCGATCAAGGCTCGGGGAAATCAGAACTTAAAGATCGAAAGCTCAGTTAACATGTATGGAAAGTTCTGTTAAAGTGTCCTTCTTCTCTATGCTAGAGTTTTGACCTAGATTTCTACTTTTGTTTTGACACAGTGCAGTGAGAGTTGGTTGAGCAGTGGTGCTCGACTGATCACTGATAGTGGTTTAGTCGATTGTGTTAGAGCAATCGACTGAGATTGGTGCAGTCGACTGTGCTAACATTGTCGACTGATTATGCTAACATTGGGCTGGGTAAGGTATAACCAGACGCCTGTCCAAGGTGTAATAGCCTTTGGCTGGGTCAGGAAGACCTAGATATCGACTGAATGTGGGAGAAGGGCTACAACACATAACAAACACAGGGAAATAAATGAAAAAAAGCATAGTAAAACAGAAAGCAAGGGTAAAGAAAGCTTAGGGGTTTTGTGTTGGAGAGGAAGGTGGGGAAGCCATTGGCAGCTATTGGGCAACCAGGAATTGTTGGAAAGTCCTCTTCATGGAAGCCTACTCTTACTAGACAGTTGCCATTTGTGCTTGAAGTTGCAGCATTTGTTTATGGTTGGCAGCAAGCTGATCCAAAATTAGTTGGAGTTTGTCCACAGGTACTTCTGGTGCAGGTGCTTGTGAAGGTACTGGGGGATAGGCTGTAGGGGGTTGCTCATCTGGCTCTTGCTGATATGAATCTTGTGGTTGTGATGTATTGGCTAAGGGTCTGGTGGCAGCCTGGCATTGCATGTGTTTCACTGCAGTCCTGGTAGCATATGGCCGCAGCTGTAGCGAATTTGTTTAGATAATTTCAGCCTGCCGCAGATGGGCAAACGAGAAACTATCCGGTCACCTACTATATAAACCAGCCAAGTTAATATGATAGTAAAAAGAAACAGCAGTAGGAATGTAAGACATTGTAAGATAAGATCTTTTCTTCACTAAAGTATTTGCAAGAGATTTAAAAATTCGTGAAGAAGTGTTACAGATGATATTTCGATCTATGCACCACAAGAAAAATAGCT
>JANIMX020000260.1:1334881-1348018 GCA_024582655.2 Erythroxylum kunthianum | reverse complement strand
GACTGTATGCATTTGTAAAATGTTTTGCATTGTCTGTATATTCTGTTTCTGATTACGCTACTATTGAGTGAACCTGAGGTCCTGTGTTTAATTGAAGTATGTTGGATTTGTTCATATATGTGTGTGCAGGTTGTTTTACAATTTTTGGCTAGGTAAAAATACAGCTGTTGTGCTGTTAAACCTCTGTGTAACGGCCTTCGAGGCCTAACTCTATGTAAAACCTCTTGTTTAAAATTAATAAAAAGTGGCTCGACCACGTCTGTTTGTGTTAATATTTCCGCTGCATGTATGTTACTATTATTTATTTTCCGCTGTAACTGCACGTGAGTATCTGAGTGAATGCATCTGTGTGTTGTGGCGCTCGGGTATCCTCCTAGGGGGTATTAGGGCGTTACACTATTACTTTTGTCATATGAGAATTTAACAAAACATATATATGAATACACGCCATAACATAACTCTAAGTAGATGTGTTTAACAAAACATATATATGAATACATACCATAACATAACTCTAAGTAGATGTGTTTAAGTGTAAAATATACCCAACTTGATCTACAGTCATAATATCCTAAACCAAATGTTAAATAGTAGTTTAGAGTAAATCATATGGTATTTAACCCAAATTTTTAATAAAATTTAGTAGGTTATAAAATGAGTTATAATTTTTAATAAAATTTTAAAATATAATAATAACTAATATTGAAAGAATTTGAATTAGTAATTTTATTAATACTCATAGTTAAGTAACAGTATAAAGAAGCAAAACCCACTTTGACACAAAAACATTTCAGACGCGTGCAGTGGTGTTGTTTAATGAGAGAGATAGAATCATAGAACCTTTTTGGTCTCTCTCTCTTTACCCTTTTTGCTGTCCCGAAAATCGTGTGAGAACTGAGAAGAGAAGCTATGAAGCCCAATGTTGTGGTGATGAAGAAATGGCCATACTGATAATGGCACACCAAAACAAAAACAGCAGTAATGATGTTAACTTCACAACAACCCAACTACGAGAACAAGAAGTAATAAAGTCTGCTCCTTTCCATGACTTTTTGGGCATGAGGGCTTGCAACGATTCCCCTCTCCTGTTGCCTCCCAAAAGCGTCGATGCTATGCCGTCCGCCTCCATCGGTGTCTCTTCTGCCGGTGGTCGTGGCCCTCTCTCCGCCACCTCTGATCTGGCCTCGGGTCAGTCTTTGCTTTCTGTGTTTTTTTTTAATTTTCTTTTTTTACAGTTCTGTTGGATGTTGAAGCTCTTATCTTGAGCTCTTGTTGTCTGTAGTTCTGATTGATCTTTTCCTTTTATTACTTTTGAGAATTCTGCACATTGTTATGATTACTTTAAATACTTAAAACACTCGACAGGTCACTTGACAATATGTTTTGCAAGTTTTCCCTCCTAATTCTTAAGTTGCCAATTTGATTTTGTTTCGTAGTAACTCTGCTTCTTGTAGTGGGTTTGGTTGGTGCCCTTTGTTATGGATAAGTTTTGGTGTGGTCAATAATGAAGTTAGTAGCTTTTGTAGGTTTTCAGTCTTTCTCCCTTGTCTCCTTTTCTTATTTTATGTTTTGAAAGGGTGAGCTCAATTTGTAATGGCTTGCCATTTGTTTGTGGTGGTTATCTTTATTACCGCACTAAATTGACATCGGTATATTGATGTGGTGTTCTTCCCTTGGTATTTTTTCTTATATGAGAGTGTAAACGGATGAAAGCATGCATTCATGGATAGTTTCTTCTCATTTACAAGTTTAACTTTACAGTTTGGCAAACTTAATTAAGAATCTTGTTTGCTATTTGGTAACTTCACGATCTTTTTTCTTTTCTTGCTTAGAATGTTTGCATCTCCAAGAGAAAAAGAAAACAATTTTACTTCTGTGAGTCCAATTGGAAAGTGATACTTATCTCGAAGCGATTACTTTTAATTGTTGCTGGGAAACTATACAATCAAATTGAACATATTTTCTTCAGTGGGGACTTTTGGCTTTTGGTATTAAATTTGAGGTGTTATTTGCTTCTTCAGAAAGACCAGTTGGAAATCATCTTGAGGGAATTCCATTCTATACTCCAAGAAGTGAAATTTCAGGTCCTGATATAAACAACAGAGGGGCTGGAAGTAAGCAGAGTAATTCAGATTCCACCTTTATGGGCTCCACCAGACACGGGATACTGCAGAAGGGTCATGACTCCCTGGAGAACCTGCATGTAATGAAAGTAAGCTTTAGCATGATGCACTATGCAGTTCTTCTATATAGAAAACAATAATAACTCTTAGGGGATTGTTCTGATCACATTTATGGAATCATGTTTACATCAGATTCTAAAAGGTGGAGGAGTAGACTGGCCTAGGTGTTCCAATGATGACGAGCTTTTCCATGGTGTACAGCCAATGAGGCCAACCTCTACATCTCTTATACTGCAACCATCTGCTAGCTCCAAATTGGAACGGTCCATTCCCACATGTTCTGCACTACAGTATCCTTCTCGAGGGGGTCAGTTTGTTCCTTTCACACACCAAGGCCCTGCAAATAGATTCAGGGATACTAATGCCGGTTCATCAATCATCTCACAATTAGCTGCTGATGAAGGATCTAGAACTGGAATTAAAGTCTCGGGAACTTTGACTTCTATTAATGCTGGTGGTGGTACCTCTGATAAGAATTCATGTGCGTTATTGCCAAGTGTTAGCAATCCCAAGTCTGGAACTTATATTCCAGATCCAGAATATTCAACTCCATCGAGGTGAATTTCATATCATGAGTCGTTCATTTGAATTTCATATCAGGAGTCATTCGTTTCAATATTTGTCAAATCCAAAGGCTTTTCTTTCTAAATCCATGACACGTCATTTGCTCTTTTGTTGCAGTAGATCAGGGTTAGCATCTGCTACCCGTCAGATGACTATTTTTTATGGCGGTCAAGCTCATGTTTTCGATGATGTCCATCCAAATAAGGTCTGGCTTCTGTTTAGGCCGCACTATTCATCTCTTCTATATGGTTTTGGAAAGTGCATATTACATGCTCAAAGGCAAAAAAATAAAAATGACTGATATAGTATTGGATAGCACATTTAATATGAATTTTAACCTTTAATATTGTGTTTTTTTAGGAAAAAAGGTCCACTGGTATTTAATTGTCTTTCAGCGGTGCTGTTATTATTGTTCCTGAAACTTTACATGATGTTTATTTGTAAAGAATCGGTAATTGCAATCAGACCTATGTATCTGTACCTAGTCCTTTATTTTGTTTCTTTTGTTTGAGGTTCTCTTTTGAGTTGTCCAATTTAAGTTCTTGTCCATTTTTGAGTATAGAAATGCACCAATTTTAGAAATAGGAACCATTTGTGTGATCTTGTTATTGCCAATGTATTATTGTTAGCAGTAATACTTGCTTGCTGCATAGTTGTGTATGTTGTCTTCAGTGCTTCTGATATGGCAGAATTGTGCTTGTGTTGCATCATTCACCCTAACTATAGATACCTGATAGCTCATATAACAGAGTCTTGTTCTCATTAGTTACTCTGCTTGCTGTGCTTTTATCCACATAGCAAGAGGGATTATATAGAGATAGAGGCAAAATTGGCTGTTGCCTAGGTCCAGTAAGGCTAAACCATAGAAGCTGAAAGAATCTGAGGTTGACAAGAGACAAGGACCTGAGAATGCAGGGAATAAAGAGTTAACTCTTTCTATGTCTTGCCTTTCTCTCTTCTTGCCTTCCTTTCTGTTCTGCTTCTGCCATATGTCCAGACTAATGCATTTTCCCAATTCTTGTTTTGACTATTGCTGCATCCTATCTTTTATTAGGAAGAAGTGTATCACCCTTGACTAAATTTGAAATATCATAAGAGAAAAAAACAATATTATTCCTAAAATTCCCATGTCTTTCTTGGTTGGTAAACTCAACCAGTGATTTCCATGAAATCTTAATTTGTTTTCTGAGGAAACAGACTTTTCACAATGGGAAAACGAAATGACTTTGAAGAACAACAATTCTTTCTTTTTAAGCAAGTTATATCCACCACAATTAATGAACAATTGATAGATTATCCAACGTCGGGCAATCTTAGATATTGGTGAGGTTTAGTTTGTTAGTTGGTAATTTGTTTAGTTATTTAGGTAGTGTCATAATTTTTATGGCTATGCATCACACCCCTCATGTGGATCTAGCTTTCAACAGTGCTAAACATGTTATGAGAGATGTTGAAGGGTGCTGGTTGCTGGTTGCTCCGTTATATGTGTGCTAATGGGGCAAGTATGTTTCTCATTATGCTTCATCTTCATATATTTCATGGTCTATTATACCAATCATAGCAGTTCTAGGGAAAAAGTTTGATGTCTTGGAGTTTTAATCTTCTTATTAATGATTGTGGTGGTGGGGAGGGGGGAGATCACCACAGCTCCTCTCTTGGGAAAAAGGATCCACTTGCTAGGTCTGCCACAAGCAGACAATAGCAAGGAAGAGCTTCTGTAGGCTTTCCTGAATTTGAGTTAAGCATCCATTGATACTACTAGGGCCACTATTGGAATGCAGATGCTCTTTGAGCATTATTGATGGTCAATGTGAAGAAACCCATTATGGTGTATGAAATAAAAAGGTGCTTGTATTCAGGTGTTATTTTTTGTCAATCATGTAAACTACAAGAGTGTTTTGCTAAAACTGCTTCTAAGATATGGTGTTCCTCATGTTAACATAGCAATAATACTCTGGTTTAGTTACATTATTCCCATTTTGAATTTGCCTTTTATGGTATTTATTACCTGTTAATCATGGAACACTCAAGTACCTATGCGCTTTTTGCTTTCTTGCAATAGTTGATAGAACAGCCTTTAATTGTTGAGTGCTTTAGGTGTCCTGTGTTATCCTGGTTGGAATACCTTCAAGCTTTTGGTTGAAGCAACATTACAGAAAACATGTGGATCAGCACTGGTCTTTTCAGTTTTTTTGTGGCTTTCTGTGGGGTTTCTTTCATCAAAGAGCTTTATGTTGTCAGTTTCACATATTTCTTGGTTTCTTTTGCAAGCGATATCTTTTCAGCGTCTTTAATGCATCTCTTTTCCTCAATTACATCTTCTATTAATAGGCTCCATAAGCACATACCTTGACCATTTTTTGTATTCATCTGTGTTTTTTGGCTTCTAACTGTACATCAAGGTCCCAACCTCTAACTAAGGGGGATCGCACTTTATTATTTAACTTTACCATTTTCCAAGAATATCTTTGTGCTATACTGTTTACTTTAGTTCATTGCCAATGTCAGTCATAAGTGAACAGTTCAGCATATTGTTCTCCACCTTCCTCTTAAGGGGAGAACACATCATTACTTTTAACCTTACCATTTTCCAAGAACATCTTCATGCTGAGCTGTTTTCTTTAGTTCATTGCCAATATCAGTCATAAGTGAACAGTTCAGCATCTTGTTCTTCACCTTCCACTGAAGTACTGTAAACATGAGAAAAAACATTCAACATCCATTACGTTGAGTTGATTATGAAATAAGTGTTAGACATGACAGGTGCAACTGAAGAGAGTACCAGCCTAAGAAATTAAGAAAAGACAGTTCTTTAAGGTATTTTAATATAAAACGTGGGCTGTGTTAGAACTAATTCATGCTTTAATGTCTCAAAAAGGCAGCACCTAAACTGACAATGTTAATTTTGATGATTTGTTTCTTACCAGAAGATGGACATAATAGACACCACCCTTAAGCAGGGCTTTCCACAGAAAATAAATTTTGTACCTTGAGACTGAGAACTTCAAAGTCATTGAAATAAGGCCTCAGTTATGTAGTTAATATTTTTAGTCACTTCAGTTGCTAGTCCTTGGTTGGTATAGCTTTTAGTTATTCTGTTATTCTGTTTCTTCTTTATTTTCTTGCTTTGTGGAGGTAAATTTAAAGTTTGGCTGCCAAAACTTTTTAGAAATTTCTCTATTTTAGAAACACCCCCAGGTTGCGTTTTTTTTATAGGTTTTTTATCTGTTGAAAAGGTGTTGGCTGAATTTTATTAAACATGCATACCAGTTATGTTGCTAATTTATGACCCCTAATCTATTTCAGGCACATGTTATAATGGCCTTAGCTGGCTCAAATGGAGGATCATGGTCAACAACCTACTCACCGAAACTTGCAGCCTGGCTGAACAATAATGAAAGTCAGACAATCAGGAGTGGATGTGAAGCAGAAAGAGCAGCCAATACTGCATTTCAACATGAATTTTGTGGGATACCATCTGCGACTGGCCAGAATATTCAGCGGTTTGGCTCAACTGATCGGTCTTCTATGCCCACTGGTGAAAATCATAATTCTTTCCACGTTATGCATTTTGCATTTTGAGCTGGAAACTATTCAAGTTTTGTTAAGTTGGCACGTTGTTTGTAGGGGGTCATCATGGCAACATCCAAATTGCTATAGAGACAAGAAACGCGGTTCAGGCAGGAGAACCCCACAATGAAGATAAGAGAGGGGTGTGATGATGTATTTTTGATAAAAGAGCACACATCAAAGGAAGAATGAGCTATCTCTTTCAGGAATTTGTAATGCTTTTGCTGTCCTCTTGACTTTTAGTTTGCTTAATTTCTTTCATCTTTGAGAAAACGGAAAGCGGGGGTAGTCAGGGGTTATCTTGTTTTTGGAGGCTAAATATGAAGGAACATTGGACTTGGAATCTTTTGCGGGCATGGTAGGAATACAATTTAATCAAGTTATGGACTCATGTGTTAGGCGCTTCCCTACCCGATAATGTTCTTCTGGCACATCAAGAAGTATAAAGGGTTACCAGAAAACTTGGAACTGTGGAGGAAGATGTTATTAATGTACACCCCCACAAGTACTAGTTTAGTTGATTTTATAAGAGAAATGGTATCTTATTCAAATTGAAATTTAACCTCAATTCAATATGTTGCATGCATATATATATATATATATATATATATATATAGACACACACACACACACGTACAAACACAAATATGTATCTTAAAATTGCAAATGTCGTTGTACGGTATTAATTACATTATAAAGAAAAGTGGAGACCATATTCAAGTAGCATGTCAAGAAATACATACAAGATTTTTATTTTAATACCATAAACTTCTAAAAGCAGGAAAAACTTTCGAATGAATTAAATATTTTTCATGGAGTCTTTTTAAGTATGACTAATTATAGTTTAAGTTATTAATACATTTAATAAAAATAATTGTAACACAAGCAAAACATTTAAAATAAGTTAAATAAAAACTCGTTATATATTGAGTTTTCAAACAAAAAATTAAATATAGTAACTTGTAAGTGTATAAGATCATGATTTCTTTAACTTATTTCAATCTTATGTAATGTTAAAGAACAGTTGACTTATTGGGCCATTTATTAGGCTTAGGCCATAAAGATTGAATCCATATCTATCATTTCCCCTCTAAATTTCAACCATAAGTTTGTTTTAATGTTGAAACTCTTATTCTGTGATGTGAATTCCAGGTTTAGGTTTTCAGCAACGTATGCATTTCTTGTTTTTCCAAGTGAAGGTAAAACAGTTGTCCATTAGTCTCATAGATTTATTCTAGAACTTAGTTTATCATTTGTTAATTCTTCCACTCGCAAATCTGTCCGGAAGATGAGTCATTCAATTTGTTACACAACATTTTCCTTGTATTTTTTACAAAAAAATTATTTTCGTAACTCGAATTTATGACCTTCCACTCACAAAGGAATAACCTTATTAGTTATATATTTACCTTTTATATAAATAGCCCCATCTTTTACATTTTTTGCACTTATTTTGTTTTTTATTTAATAAAAATAGGAGAGTTTGAGCAATCTAGATCAATCAATTGTTGTTTAGGATAAAGTTATCTTGTGGTAAGGTTTCCTTATTATTTTTCTTTTAATATTTGCATATAATGGTTTATCAAGTGTGGAGAATTCTAGTATAGGTTTAGGAATGGATCTAATGTTGAGTTAGGGTTAATAAAATGTAGGCTTATAGTTATAGAAGAAGAGGCGTCTGGTGGTAGCGAAAAATGATCATATACTCTTTGAGTTTGTTTGAGTTAGGGTTAATAATATGTAGGCTTATAGTTATAGAAGAAGAGGAGCCTGATGGTAGCGAAGAATGATCATATACTCTTTGAGTTTGTGCTTAGCCTCATTTAAGATTTTGAAACTGAAACATATGAATTCAAGTTTAGAATGGACCCGAGAATTATGGGATTAGAGTTCAACATTTATTTTTGTAATAAGAAATAAGAAATCACAAACTCACGTGAGAGAAAGCTTTTATAGCCTAGCGAAATACTATAACAAAATTAGGGCAACTCATCATTTAATAATCTTAAATCATATTCTCTCGTAAATGTTTTTCATCTTATGCAATGATATTAACTCCGTAAAAAGTAATTTCAATTAAAATACAAACACGTGAATATGCATGCAAATATGTTCAATTAAGAATGATTATGCATATGACATTAAGTAGCCGTAAATATTAAACAAAATTCTTTGATCTTTTTATATATTCTATTAGCCAACCTATACACTTAGCCCATAAAGTATGAAACTTGTAGTCCTAAATTTACTCTAGGTCATACATTTTGTAAATGTAGTATATATCATGCAATAAGTGATTGACATTTTTTTTCTTTGTAATGCTATATATAGGAGCTTGTTATATCTTATAAAAGGGTGACATTGTAGTTCTCTTTATTTCTCCTTCGTCCATTTTCTCTCTTTCTCTTCTTTCCATTAATTTATTTTTATTTCCTTCCTTTAATTTCTCAATTCATGTATTAAAATTCTAGTATATGGTATCAGAGCGCAAGCTAATATTAAAGTGGCACAATTTTAGTACTTCATTCCTGTTATATAAATTCCTTATACCATTAAGTACAAAGTTATCATTTGTATAATCTTTCTTTAACCACCAGTACAAGTTTCTCATAAATTTTTTTATTACTATTTTATTTATTTATCTAAATACAAATTAAACCCAATACAACAACCTTAAACTAAAATCAACATCTTATTCCCATATTTATCAAAGAGAATTATGATTGTTAAATCATTAAAATGAAAACTTAGCTTCATACTTATAAGTTATGAAAGAGTTAAAATTTGCATATCCCAACAATATAATCACTATTAGTTTCTAGAACCAATTCAACCATTTTAATTATAGTATAATTCAAAAAGAGCATCCCTATAATAATGCCATCTTTACATTTTTGATACTATAAAACAATGGTCCAAAAAGTATGCAGAAGCTTTGTTTGGTATCCACAATGTTATTGTTGAATCCAAAGAACCCACAAAATTATTTGATGTTGTGGCCATAATCATCAATAAGACAAAAGATTTGTCAGAATTGACCTTTATTGAAGTTGTAAGTTCCATTTAAGCCCAGGAGTAGCAAATCTCTAGGAGGATTGAGACAACTATTGAGAATTTAAGTTTAAACACAAGAATAAGAGTTTAACCTTAAAGATATTAATAATAAAGGTAAAGAAGGTCAAAATTCAAACATATGTGACATTAAAGAAGGTAAAAGAAAGGAAAATTCCATCTTTATGGCATTTTAAGAAAACAAATAACCTAAAAACAAATTGTTGGGTGGAAAAAAAGAATCCAATGCGATACATGTAAGAAAGTTGGTCATATAAACTAAACCTGTAAATTAAAAAACTAATAAAATTAGTAATATATCAGATACCAAGGAAGGTGACGATCATATATTTTATGCCTATTAGGATAAGTCATATAAACTAAGCCTGTAAATTAAAAAACCAATAAAATTAGTAATATATCAGTACCAAGGAAGGTGAGGATAAGATATTTTATGCCTATTAGGATAATACAACATAAAAAGATGAAGATGTTTGGATTATTGATAAAGGCTACAACAACCATATGTTTAAAAATTAATGTTATCGCATCAAGACTTCATTGAAGATAAGTAATGGAGCCCTAATATAGTCTAAAAACAATCTAAACCAATATAGTATATCCTCTATATACCATTACTAAATCAAAATTTGGTAATTGTGCCTCTATTGGTGCAAAATGGATATTCAGTGCACCTCAAAAGGCAACACTTGTGAAATTTTTGATCCTCAAAATAAAAGCAGATGGTTAATGTGAGAATAAAAATAAGAGATTCTTGATAAAATGGTAGTATAATATCAAAAGAATCATGCTATCCTATTCCACCTTACAATGCTCATTGTGAGATAAAAGATTTGGACACTGCAACCTCTAAAGTTTGAAGCTGCTTTAACAAAATAATATGGTGAAAGAATTGATAGCCATAAAAAATTGTCAAGGAGTATGTGAATGTTGCCAACTTGGTAAGATGATAAGAAAATAATTTTCCTTAGGAAATGTGTAAAGAGCTTTAGAATTCTTTTGAACTTATTTACACTAATGTATATGCTCCAATGAAAATACCATATTGAATAACTAGTATTTCACCTTATTTATTGGTAATTACTTTAGAATGACTTATGTATACTTCATGAAGGAGACATATGAAGTCTTTGGATTTTTCTAGAAATTTAAGAACATGGTGGAAAATCAATCAAACTGCAAGCTCAAGACCCTCAAAAGTGACAATGGCATACAATACACTTTTTAATTTTAGAAGTTGATGTGTATGGAAAATGCCTAGTTTCTCAAATATTTTGATTTATTTTCATGTCAAATAACCTTTGTTTTTACTTAATTTTGATATCTTTTTAGGTTATTGTGATGAATTAAACATGAGAAGAAATTATTCAAGAATTGAGGCTATTTCAAGCAAAAATATGAAGAAAATCACAATTATAAGAGCAACAAAGTCTAGCCCATGCTCGTGTGCTAGCTTGTGTCTAATATGGATAAAATTATTTGTGACTTGTACTAATTCTAGAGGCAATAGACAAATCTATGGCCTAAGCCACATTTGCAACTCAAATCATGTTTAAGGGCATGAAAACATATATAAAGTGCAAAAAATCCTAAATTTCAGAAGACTTGTGTAAACTTTACACTTTAGACACATCTTTTTCTCTCTAAGAGTTGAGGTCTTTGGGAGGTCTAAAAACCCTTAAGAGGAAAATTATAAGGATGTTTTCATCAAATAATGAATATCTAGTCATCATCTCAATATATCAAGTTATTGAGAAAAATCAAGATTTACATATAGATTTATTTCTATAATGTTTGCTTTATTTTTGTCTATTGCTTTCTTTGTTACGACTATGGTTAATGGCTAAACCTTTTTCTATGTTTAGATAAGGGAAACGTAGTTATAATGTTTTTATGGATCAATTTGTTTTTAATTCATGAATGAGTCATATTTGTGCCAATTGTCATTGATTAATCTTAATACATGATTTAGTGATGTTAGTGACTAGATCTTATATTAATTCACTTATGGATGCCTTAAGAGAGCTTGCTTATAAGTAGACCATAACTTTGATAATAAGGGTTGAAAAGGTGTTTTGAGAGAGATCTATGTGGCCTTTCTGGTGTTAGGTGTTAAGTGTCACTCATACTAGGTTTTCATATATATATTTTAGCGTGTTTTAGGTGTTTATTAGATCATTATCGTGCATATATGTTTAGATTTGTGTTAGTTTAAGTGTTTGTTCATGTTCTAAGTGTTTGTATGGTAAACAACATGAATTCAATCATCATTAGATGATATTTGAGGAGTTTGATGTGTTTGTTAGTGTGTATAATAAGATAAGTGAACAAGATGGACGTTGTATGGGTTGTATGGAAGGTCACGATTGTGACAAAGAGCATTGTACCTAGGGTCACGATCGTGACAGAGACTCTCATGCAAGAGATTTTTCTTCTAAGTCACGTTTCAAGGGAAATTTTGGCACCAATTGGAAGGGTTAAACCCTAAACTTGATCCCAAACCCTTGATTAACTATTTAAGAACATAAAAACACATAAAACAAGAGAGAGCTACTGTAGAATCAATGTCCATCAAGTGAGGGAGATCAAGAGGAGCATCAAGAGTTCCAGCTTTCCAGATCAAGACAATAATTAAGTTTTCCCTATTACTTTTATTATTTCATTGTTTTTAATGTGTAAAGTTGAATCTACGATGTCTTACATGATTATGGAGTTCTAAACTCAAATTAAGGTTTGTTCTTGAATTATTTTGGGAATTTGATTATTATTGAATGCAACACATGATTTAGTATTTGTGATAATTGTGTGAATTGAAACTTGACAACAAATCGAGAGAGTGAATCAAAAGTTATTAGATTTAGATGCGCAATAAGTGTTGGTAGATTAACGGATCCCAATTATCAAATCAATAATCAATCAAAGAGAGATCTTGTGCGAGGATTTGATTATCTATTAGATTGCATAATAACTAATTGAATATGATAAAAAAAGAATTGGGAATTGAGAGATTATAATTATGGAATTTTTAGATTTAATTAGGGATAAGTGATTAGGTCTTGAGAGAGAATAATCACAATATTAGGAAATCTAGGATCAACACATAATTGGATCATAACAATCAAAGGAACAAAATAAGGATAGAATAATTCCTTAAAATTTATCCTTGATTAAACCTAGAATTTTATTTGGTTGTTCACTGCTTTTTACATTACTTGATTTAATTTTTTGTTTAATTTCTTAGTTTAATTACCCATCATTCAAATTATTGCTTTAAATTATTATTTTTATCACCTTAGTCAAAGTTAGGTTTACTTTAGTTTACTTAGTCCTCGTTGGGAACAATAACCTTAGGTACTACAAGTTACGATATGTATACTTGCAGTTATTGAAGGTATTACTACAGTTAGATAGGTTAGTAAACCCATCAACAAATTTTTGGCATCGTTGCTGGGGACTATAGGTAGAATTAGTTGAATCACTTTGATCTAAGGAATTTTTATCCCTTCTTGTGTGATTGTGGTACCCAATCCCAAGAAAGAAAAAAAAGGAAGTTTAGACGTAAACTTGAAGACACATAAATTTAGACATCATGAGGTAAGAATGAGGAATGCAAAGAGTTAAATGCCAAGTAGAGTTAGAAAGATGATGGCGGAGGAAATATACCACGGACAATAAATGACCCTTATAGACTTCATAAGACAAGGGTTCAAAGCCTATTATCATGGAATTACGCGACCAATAGTGCAAG
>JANIMX020000260.1:901842-914549 GCA_024582655.2 Erythroxylum kunthianum | reverse complement strand
ACCCTGTTCTGATTCGGTGAACTATGTCTTCATCAATCTCTCCATTGCTCTGTATGATGGATCCTAGATATTTAAAATGCTCCTTACGCGGTACAACATCCAAACCAATGGTTACTTCCGCATTGGCAGCCTCTATTTGTCCTGAAAAGTTACATTCCACATACATATCTGCTTCGTTGTTACCATTTACCAGTCCTTGAACACTTCCCACGTGCGTAGGAATTCACATTCCCCAAACTGTATCACTTTTACTAATATATCCCAAGATTTCCATCCTAGGAGTCATCCCTTTTTCTTTCACAAACAAGGCATCATGCCTTCATTTCTTGATCCTATTTCAATCAATCCCATAAATGGTTCTCAACCGTGATTCCAAACTCGTACCCTACATGTATCTTTATTATATCAATTCCTCTTACTATAACTTAATCAAACAAGGCTTCATGCCTTAACTCATCGATATGACCCAACAATGCACATACACGGCTCCAAACCGTGATACTCGACTCATGCTTCGAGTCTCCTTCATACTATGCTAATTTATGCTACTTTCCCACGTACACATTCAACCATGCATACATTTCTTACATCATGCATACATCTAAAGAAGCAAAAATATTCTCAAAGTTCGACCTAAAGGCAAGGTTTTGGCAACTAAGTATTGACCTAGAAGAACGATATAAGATGACCTTTTGCATCCCTAATACACAGTACCAATGGACAGTCATTCCATTTGGATTAAAGGTTGCTCCCTTACTATTTCAACATGCCATAAAAAAAATCTATGAGCCCATTCTCCACAATGCGTTAGTCTACATCGATGATATTCTACTCTACTCCAAGTCCCATGAAGAACATATGGTTATATTCAAATCCTTTTTGGATCTCACAAAAAAATATAGGATCATGCTTTCAACACGAAATAGCCATATTGGAATGCTTTCATAATGGGATTTATCAACCAGGCCCACATATAGCCTAAGAACTATTACATTTTCCTGATAAAAACCTAACCATTAAGCAAATCCAATAGTTCATTGGCATCATCAATTATATTCGAGATTTTATCCTACACATGGTAAATCATACAAGCCTCTTATCCATAATGCTGAAGAAGAACGCACCACCTTGGAGCAAAGAAGAAACCATAGTCGTCCAAACACTAAAGCAAATATGTCAGAATCCACAACCTCTGAAGATTCATGACAAAGGCCAACGTGTCTTGCAGACAGACGCCAATGATCAATACTGGGGGAAATTTTGATTGAAGAGATTGACGGACAATGGCGCTACTGTGGCTATGCCGGTGGCCAGTTTAAAGACGCCGAAAAACTTTATCACATCACATATAAAAAAGTATTGATGGTAAAAAGAGGTATCGAAAAATTCAACTTCCACCTCATCCCATACAACTTTCTTATTGAGATGGATAACAAAGCTTTCCCAAAGATCTTATAGTCGCCCAAAAAATTATCGCCTGGTAGCCAATTGCTTCATTGGCAAGACTGGTTTTCGCACTATAAATTCACCATCATGCATATTAAAGGAAGTCACAACGTTTTTGATGATTTCCTCTCTCGTCCTAAAAAATCTCTTGTTCTTCTCTCAATTAAATGCAAACAGCCTGTTCCTTTTCTCCTTCTTTTCATTATGGAACAACTCTTGTTCACCTCCATAAAAAAAATTCTTTCCACCTCTTACTATAGATCCACCATAGACTATAGATGATATAACTATTCTTCTTCGAAAAAACCTCTTTTACTATCTACATATGGTCATCACTTACCTCGAAGTAATTCCACACCCTCACATGTTTGATACTAATTATCCATACAAGCTCATGTATTATCTGTATGATGAGCTCAATGAATCAGGCTTATGGCACCTATGGGTATTATCTGCCCTTTATGCTTGCTCAATTTCCATATCACCTTTCCATTCCTATCAACATTTGGATGATCCGACAAATTCTAAATCTCTGTTTTGGACTTTTCTTGAGTAGTTTCAACCACTTAAATGGAAAATGCAGTTTGGATAGATACTCACCAAGTATCAATTATTGGGCATTCCTCTCTCGGAACAGAAACCCTATTCGGTCTTCATCATCCATAGATCTTATTGTCTCATCAGATTAGGCTGCATTTGCTCCCTCAACCATGTCCAACAATGACACACTTCAGTTGATTAGCCCTCAAACAAAAGTAAGGTATTTGACCAATTATTTGATTTTCTAGATCATCTTAACCATCGTCCTTTAGAACCCCAAGCCAATCACCTGTACCTCCCTTGGACCTTACCTTGATCAATTTTCCTTACCTGAGCCCATTTCTCCTTCTTACGGGTATTGGACTTCAATGTTACCAATTCAACAAAATGGGTTTCAATATTATGGCTGGTGACTTACCTTGTCCTCTAGATTTCCAGCCCAAGTCCGCTTTTGAACAAGGTGAAATTTCTCGAGCTGCAGAAAATAAAGAAGCCGAGCCCAACAATCCGATCCAGTTCCAAGATGCTCAAAGCCCATGGCCTAAGATTTGATCTGAAACTGAGATAGACCATTTCATCAAACAGTTAGATGAAATGGATTATGATTTCTCATTTGATACTGATAGCGACATTGGCCCCAATTTTTGTCTGCACCTCCCTAACTGTTTATGATAAATATATTCCCTCTTATCTATTAGGCATCTTATTGGGACCACATGTTCCCAATAATGTTGTCTTTTATTATTAGCCTTTTCAATTATTGTACCTTAGGGAAGCGTTTTTTTTAAATTGTTTGTGTTCTCTCCTTGCTCCATCTATAAAAGCAAAACTTGTTCAATGTTGTAAAAATGGCAAGTTTTCAATCAATAACATTGTGTGTTTTCTCATATGGTTTCTCTCTAAATCCTTTCTCTCCTGAAAGGTTGATTATTTCGTAATGTAATCACACTTACACAGAAAGACAAGTATGTTCTACACTTGCCTCCTTGAGAGGATCTTGTGTATCAGAAAGTCTTGAACTATAGATCATGTTTGAGGTCTTAGTTATACGAGAAAAGTTTGGATAACAAGATTTCTAAGAGGCAGACGTTAAGTATTGGTACCTGCAAAAAATGACTTATGACTTGGCCCGCATAAGTGAAATCTAAGCTATGGTCAATTTTTGTGTTTCTATGATTTTAGACAGTTCTCAGAAACTGCTGCTTGATCATAAGATGGTATAAAGGCTGGAAACCCGTGATGCAGCTCCATTGAAACTTATCAGTGAAATATTCCACGAGCCTAAGGGTTACAACGAGAAGATTTCTTCTCGATTCATTGATATAAACAACGCCACATATTTTGGTAATATTATCTCCCATTTGCCCTGTGACCGGGGTAGCTGCTTGATAAAAATTAATAACAATTTTTTTTTCAAAATGTTCGATATTTGAATAAAATCAATTAATAAAAGTTTGAATACAAATTGTCAATTTAGTAATTCTTTTAAATAAAAAAAGTATTTCGAATTCCTGCGTTTAATATGAAGTCGTTGAAAAAAACACAAATACGGAGGATAAAGGAAAATGCTATAATTTATATCAAAGAATTTTCTTTTTATTTTGATAATGAAAATCCACGTATACCGAGGGACTTTCTAGAAAAAAGCAGCAAAACACGTCGTTTTGCTGCTTTAAGCGTGGTGGCCCACGTTATTAGTCCATCTATTTATCTACCGCCTTAATTGCTATCGTGAGGGATTGGGCTTCTAGGGTTTGTTTGTGTCCATGCTTTCTTTTTTCTTTTTTCACTATACAACACTTCCAAATATTACGTACAACCCTAATTTCTCTCTCTCTCTTCTCGTTCCCTCATCTCTCTCCCTCATCATTCACTTCTTTGTCTTTGCCGACTCTCCGACACTGGATCAGGTACTCCCGTACATTATGGTTTTTTTTTTCTATGTATGAATTCGCAATTTTCTGTGTTCTGAAGCATGCGAGTTCTGTTTATTGGCGTTGTGATTGCTATTTGGAGATCAGAGATGGGTTTCTAATTTTTTAATTTGTTTCCATTAGCATATTATGCTTTAAGATTGTTCAACTGAATTTTATATAACTGATTTTCGTTGATTATCTGATTGTTGAGTTACATTTTATGTGAAGCCTGTCCAGTTGCTATTGATCGGATGGGATAAGCTTAGGGCTTTTGCATTATTAAATTTGGTTTTTAATTGGAAAATGATGTGATAAGTTTTTCTCGTTCCTTGTACTCTATTTTAGTTTTCTTTTCGTTCCTACCAGTGATGAAAATCACAATCATGATCCTTTTGGATGTTGATAAACCATATTTATCCGGCGAGTAATCATACTTTTGAAATGAGATTAAAGTTCACTCATTTCTTATTTTCTTGACTTATTAGGAATTGTTTACTTGACTTATTATTGTATTCTCTGTAATCCCTCTTTCCTATCTGTGCTTGGTTCGTTCATGCTAGGTTGAATTTTCTACACTTTTACTGATTTTGTGGTTTCAGCTGGAAAAGGCGAAAATTTCGGTGTTTTTTTTAATGCTCTAAGGTTGAATCCTATCCATATATGGTTACAGTTGTGTCACACTTGTATTTTTGATAGGCACATGTTACTTATTTTTATGCAGCATGCAATTGAAGGAGACAACTTTCTGATAAATTAACTTTTAAAGGTTGGCTTTAGTTATTTGATCAGCGGTGGTTATGGCTACTTTATAAGGTGTATGTCCTCGCCTTTGTACAATATTGGTGAAGTGTCTTTAGCTTATACAATGCATATCCTTTTCTAACCTAAGACCACAATTCTCTTCAGTTTATGACCATCTATAGCTGTTGTCATTATTGACAGAAGGTGATATTCCTAAATGTACTTTTGTTGTATTCAGTTTGAACTGATTTGGGAACTTGTCAAATCAATGGTAAAAGCCTTTTCTGCTTGACCATTCTATGGGAATTCATAAAAAACTGAGTTCATGCAAAATTGCAAAGATTGGTAGTTTGAGAAACAGCTCTCATCCCTGCCTAGATGGACCCTCTCTAAGAGAGATTACCTTTTCTCAATCTGCATTTAAAGTTTCTTCCTTGTTGTCTAAGTTTGTGTGCATGTTCTCATGCTAAATATTTTGGATGACTTCAGTTTTTAAGTGAGGACATACGTGCAAAATTTGATTTATGGTAGGGAAATGTTTTATCAACCAATAATTCTTTATAAAAATTTACATTTAGAAACAAAATACACATGATGATACATGCAGCATCTCACTGATGCATATAGTCTATACTCCTTTAGACATTTAAGTTATTTTCTAGAATCATCAGGCAAAGTTTATCATTGAGAAATTTGAAGTCAGCCAACATAGTATGGTATGATTATTATACATTGTACTTTTGTTTGGATATGGATGAGGTACTGGAAATATTGATATATGGTGAAAAGATATCCCCTGGTAGTGGATAATTTCCTTTGTGCATTAAGCTTGAAGTGAGTTATTTAGCAGATGGAAGGAAAAATGATCATCCAGTTGTGATCCCTTTCACATCTTTCTTTTGTGCATGATGTGTTTTTCTTCGTATGTAGCACCAGATCCTTATTTTTTGTAGGAATTATTGTTTTGCAGTTTTGGTTGATTGTTATTTCCTCAGAAATTTCAGTATGGCAACCAATCTTGTCTCAGAGCAGTTACCTGCGCAAAGCATCCAGATAGATCAACTGGAACAAATCTCAGATAAGTTGGACTCACCAATGCAAGGGGGATTGATGGGACCAGCTACTAGTAATTCCACAATGCCGCATATGTCTTTGCCAAATATGCAAATGGATTTATTGGGGCTAGGGCGAAGTGGCGGTCAACCACAAAAGATATCACTGCCAAAGAACCATGTGCAGTATTTAGAATCAATGTCTCATGGCCATGCTGTGCAGACATTATCTAGGTCAGATATGCACATAGGTGAGATGGAGCTGAAGTCCTACAATCAGATGTCACAGCGATACTTCTTATCTAACCAACAAACGGGGGAAACATTGTCAAACAATGCAGGATCTCAACATGCCTCAACATTGAATAAGCGAAAAGCAGCTATTCAGCCAACATCTGGCAGTTTGGCATTGCCAAACTATGAAGTGTCTAACAAACGAGTTGCACAAGCAGAAAATAGACCATGGCTGCAGCAGGTATCAATGCCTAACACAGTGGTTGTACAGATGCAGTCTGTTTCCAATACTTCTGGATCACCACGTTCACAAATACCATTGAAGCGACCATGTCCTATTAAAAATGGGCCACTTCAGTCATCTCTACAGAGAAATCACACTGGACAAATTCAACCGTCCCCGAAAGCTCAAAATGAGTCACTTGAGGCTGTAAGATCTAAGTTAAGGGAGTCATTGGCTGCTGCCCTTAACTTGGTTTGTCAGAGGAAGGATAAAATTTTAAATGCTGAGGGTCACCTTCAAAATGAAGCCAAGGAAATGATGGTTGCCACAGAGGATTCATTTGGAAAAAACTACAACAGTGATGAAAATAGATTGCATGAAACCACCAATGGCAATACTGGTGTTTCAGTGCAAATCTCAAAGAGTGATGGTGATGAATTAAGATCAAGTGTTATTTTGCATGATGGGGATGTTTCTCTTGGTGATACGTTTTTTGTAGAAGATGAGCTTTTACAGGGTAATGGTCTATCTTGGGTGTTGGAGTCTGACACAGACAGGACAGGGAAAAAAGACACTAAAAGTGCACAGAAGAAGTTGGATCAACAGGTTCTTGTGGGTGAGGATGGAAGATCAACAGTTCTGACACCACAAGTTTTGGCATCCAAAATTGAAGAAGAGCTATTTAAACTATTTGGAGGAGTGAACAAGAAGTACAAAGAGAAGGGAAGGTCTCTTCTTTTCAATTTAAAAGATCGTAATAATCCTGACCTAAGGGAAAGAGTCATGTCAGGAGAAACCCCCCCTAAACAGCTTTGTTCTATGAGTGCAGAGGAGCTTGCTTCCAAGGAGCTTTCTGAGTGGCGGATGGCAAAAGCTGAAGAACTTGCACAAATGGTGGTGTTACCTGATTCAGATGTTGACATCCGACGGTTGGTAAAGAAAACACACAAGGGTGAGTTTCAAGTTGAAGTTGAACAGAATAGTGTTTCTGTGGAGGTTGCTGTTGGAACAACCTCACATACCCATGCACCACTAAAATCAGAAGACAAAGAAGCTTCTTCCTCTTTAAAACTCAATAGAGCAAAAGATAAACATCCTAGAAAAGCTGATCAACCAAAACCCAAAACAAAAACTGGTAGAATCAAGAATAATATTGAAGACCAGGATGCAACGTGTACAATTACAATTCCTTATAATGAAGGGTCTGATTTAATGCAAGGTTTCATGGTGGATGATGTGTTGAAGGACACAGAATTTCTTCCTCCAATTGTCTCTCTGGATGAGTTCATGGAATCCCTTAATACTGAGCCACCATTTGAACATCTACCAGGTGATGCTGGGAAAACTGCACCTGCTTCTGACAGGGCTGATTCAGTGGTTGGTTCAGTATCAAAGTTATCTGATGCGTCTCCAGAGGATCACTCTGATACCATGACTGGTAAACACAATATTGAAGTAATGAGTCCCAAAGTGGATGCTAGTAGGGAACATGTTGAGAGCTTTGGAAAATCAGAGAGGACACCTTCTGTAGGCTTTTCAAAGGATGGTCATGTTTGGCAAGGCTTACTTCAGCTGAACGTTTCAGCCACTGTCTCAGTCATTGGCATCTATAGAAGGTATTTATCACCAAGCCCTGTAATCATATTTCAGAAGTTTGCTGTTGATTACTTCTGTATTTTGTTTTCCGTCTTGTGACAGACCTGCATTCACATCAGTGTATCCATTTTGCTTTGTAAATTTTGAAACAATCATCAGTTTTTCTCTCTGAAAAATTTGCTACTGTTAATATGTGCACATGATTCTGGAGTTTCTTTTATATTTCTTTCCCTTTTCTAAATTGTATAATGTCGTGTAGTCTGCAACTTCTCACTCAATCTGAGTTTTGTTGATGCAGCGGTGAAAAAACATCTACCAAAGAGTGGTCTGACTTTATTGAAATCAAGGGGAGGGTGAGACTCGATGCATTTGAGAAGTTCCTTCAAGAGCTTCCAATGTCCAGAAGTCGTGCTATTATGGTATCTCAAGTTTCTTTTTGTAGTAAATTTCAGTCGAACTATCTTTGTGAATTAAGAAGAGATAAGCTTCTGCCCCTTTATAGTAATCTCAGTTTGCTATTGATGCAGTGTGGAGTTTTCTCGTTTAGAGTAATAAAAGTTGTACGAATGAATGGCTTCAAAAAAGCTGCAAGTGAATGATTCTCATGGTTTAGGAATTATTTCACCTGAAATAGGACTAACAAAAACCATTGCAAGACCTTTGGCAAGCTTGGAAACTTGATTGTCAAGGAAAAGCAATGAAACTTTTAAAAAGTACACAAGATTTAACATAAACCACAAGTTTTGGGACTTGCATCATATTCTACTTGCGATTAGCTTTATTGTTAAAACGGACGAGGGGCTGAACTCGAATCCTATTAGTTGGTAAAAACCTTATTTCGAGATTTAACAAACATGTAAATCTAAGTGGGTACCTCAGGCCAGGAGGCCTTCCGTTTCGTGGATATTTTATAAAGAAAATTGCAATGACATGTCTAGGTCGTAATCAGCATTGTGGCATTGTATATGCCCAAGAAGATCCTCGAGTATTTTTAGAAATTTCCTTTTTCAGTTAGTCAAGTTAGAGCTCTATAAAGACGTTTAATTAGATTTTTGATGATTTGTTTACCAGGTTGTGCACCTTGTTTCCAAGGAGGATTCTCAGGAAAACGAGCGAGCAAGTGTTCGGGAGGTAAGTTTTTTGTTTTTTAAAAGTATTTCAATTGCTGGTCATTCATCGTAACTTCCTCTTTTTAAGGTGCGACTGAAAATCATGCTCTGCAGGTGGCTGATTCCTATGTTTTGGATGGGAGAGTAGGCTTAGCTGAGCCTGCTCGTGGGGTGGAACTTTATACGTGCCCACCTCATTCAAGGACACGTGAAATGCTCAGCAAGGTCCTACCTAAGGACCAACTTGACGGACTTAATGCTATTGATAATGGTCTAATTGGTGTTATTGTATGGAGAAAACCTCAAAGATCTATATCACCTAACTCTGCATCGCACAATAAGCACAACTCCAAAAAACATATCACTTCTAGGAGACACCAAGAAAAGGAGTCTAACGTGAATGTGAATATGACCCCCAAAAATGCGTTCCCTCGTGATGTACCTTCATCGTTACCTAAGCCCCAGCCCCAGCTCCAGCCACAGCTCGATGTTGTTGAAGATGATGATGATGTGCCTCCTGGGTTTGGTCCTCCTCCGACTCGGGATGATGACGACTTACCCGAGTTCAATTTTTCAAACGACTCAGTCACACCAAGGCCACCACTTTCAACACATAGTGCGAACCCAGTTCCTGGGATGGCACCTTTCAACCCAGTGTCTCGCCATGCAAGTCGCCCCGTGGATCAAATGAGGGAGCTTGTTCAAAGATACGGACAGTCCGGAACTAGTGGAATTGCGATAGAGACGCAACCATGGAATGATGATGATGATGACATGCCAGAATGGCGGCCAGAAAATATCCAACAAAGACCCCAAGCAGTGAATGTGCAACTACATGGTAGGCAGCAGCCTGTTTTACGAGCTCATATTGTTCCGCAGACACCACATCTTCCGACGCCAACTTCAGGAATGTCTCGAGTGACTGTGATTCATGATCAACAAAATCTTGCTTCATGGCAACATGCTGGTTGGATGGTTCCACCTTATCAGCAGACTAGTGGAGGTCAACTGTACGGATCATCCGGTCACCAACAGGGCAATGCTTGGCCCAGAGATCCCGCCAAAAGTAGAGGGCTTTAATTAGTCGTGTATTATGTCCTTTTATTCTTTTTGTTATCGTTTTTTTTTTAACTTTTAAGGACTTATCTAGTCCTGTAAGCCAAAATTATTTGTAATTCGTTTTAGATGCATTTAAGCTAGTTGAATTCGTGCAAACATAGATAAGAAAAAGTTTGAAAACAGGGGTAAGGGGTGCATACTATAAGATTACCTAGTTGTTGTATAGTGTAGAGAAGAAAAAGTAAGAGGGTTACTGCTAGAGCTTTTAAACTTTAAACAGAAGGATCAATTATATTGTAAAAGATCTTGCTGGAACGGGTAACTTCAGTTCATCCTTTTAGTCCTGAACATTGTAATGTAACATGTTAAGAAAGAAACGTTTCGTGAAAGAACAGTTGGTCAATTATAAATTTTGAGTTGGAAAGGTATAAATAGAAGTGCTTGATTTACTGATGCTATAACACTGATATTGGGATGTTCATCTCCATTTCATCCCTTTAGTGATTTGCTTTCTTTTATATTTCATCATGAAATACGTTTCACTTTGAAAAGAATAATGAACGTCGACTTAATGCACCCTTGAGACTCCTGGGAATTGAAACGATAATACACGTATCAGCTAATACTTAAAACAATTTTGCTCTAAAGAGCATGGCCTTCAGAATATACAAGCGAGCTGTTGGTTTGAATTGTTTTGTAGAAGAGTATATACATAGTTAAAGGAAACATTGACCACATATACAATGTTTAATCAATTATTCAACCACCCAAAGCACGCTTGAGACCCACTCGTTGTTCAGGAGTCAATTTTGTTGGGAACTTCACTTCAAATTTGATCCTCAAATCGCCTCTATTGCCTGGCTCCTTAGCAATGGGCATGCCTTCTTCGACCACAACAAGCTCATATCCAGGGTTAACAATATCGTGGACTTGAATTGATAAGTCCCGGCCATCAAGCGCCGTTAGACATACAGTGGTCCCTCCAAGTGCTTCAGCTAGTGACACCCTTTGGTTCACAATGAGGTCATTCCCATCTCTCTTGTATGTCTGATGTAGTTTCTCATCTATAACAAACACAAGGTCTGCTGGTAGCTGATTCGTCTGCTCATTTCCTTTGTCTGGGAAAGTAATCTTTGTTCCCCTTTTCCATCCTGGCTTCACGTCGATGGTCAATATCTCAGATTCTTGCACTTGCCTCCTGTTAAATTACATTGTCTATAAGAAGCAGGGACTTGGTAGGTTTACTATAGACAGAGCAAAGCAGTTCTTGTTCAGTCACAGGTAACCACTACAAGCATGGGAATCAAGTCATTTATAAACCTATGCCCATACTTGAGAACCCAATATACAGCTTTCTGATATATAGATATGACTAAGGATTCAGGTAGAGTAGAGCAAAAAGTTCTAGGATAAAGAAATTATTTTATACAGATGAACATACCCATGAGCATCAATTACAGTTCTAGATATCTTCATTTTCCTTGTTGATCCTGCGTATAGTTCTTCAAGGCTGCAAGGCAATTTGCTCTCAACTGGTGGAGGCTTTCTCAGTGCAGTCCCCTCGCTATAGGTTCGAAAAATATTCTCGCTTCCTCCAAATCCCCCAAACATTCCTCCATCAGATTGGTACCTCATTGACCTTCCCAGTCCCGAAGATCCGAAACCAAAGGGACTGCTCCCAAAGAACTCTGCAAATATGTCCTCAGCATTTCTTGGATTGAAACCATTTGACCCAGCAGCACTGGACCCTCCACTACCAGCAGGTGGCATGTCTTTCAATCCCTCTTCTCCATACTGCTCGTAAACTGCTCTTTTCTGTGGGTCACACAAGACCTAAATTCGCAAACAATTACAAAAAAAAAAAGAAAAACACGTCAGGACTACAAACTGTCTCACCAAACACATAATCGCCTATGTTCACACATTGAATATATTAACCAGTAGTTACAAAGTTAAAGCTTCGTATGGAGGGGAATTCTTAAATCTATAGTTTTGGAACACGAGCAACTATGTGACCGAAACGTAAACAAACTCTTTATAAAATATAAGGGAAAGGCTGACTCTCACCCAACTCTCGCAAAAACGGGGATATTGGGTTTATTGTGTTGTTGTCGTCGTTGAAATTATTATAGCGTTGCCTTCTGTAAAATAAAAGACTGCGTTTATACTTTATCCTGCTGCATTATCATTCAATTCCAAGATAACAAATCGCATATCAACAAAAGATCAACACTTCCAATATTGCATTAGGTAATTGTGTGAATGGGAATCCTTCAATTTCTACCAAGTAATAATGACAGAGCAAATCAAGATCAGAATGAGAGGAAAAGAAACGTGCCTCGTAAGCCTCAGAAATCTGCTTGAATTGGGCTTCTGCTTCTTTCTTGTTGTTGGGATTCTTGTCAGGGTGCCATTTCATAGCCAACTTCCTATAAGACTTCTTCAGATCATCCTCCGAGGCACTCTTGTTCACATTCAAAACGTCATAATAATCCATCCCCATTTCACAGCGAAACCCAAATCATAAAAATTCTTTCTTTGACTAGTGACACCGTCTAAATTTCACGTAATACATGCATAAAGACAAGAAATGGAAGATTTTAGAATGTCCATACATATGTATATAGTAGAGGAACGAAATATTGAAGGAGTTATTATGGAAGAAAGAAATGGAACTATTTTTGTGTGTCAGAGGCAGAGCCAGTGCCTAGTGGATGCAAAGAATCTGAGATTGCGGTATAATTATGGATGCATAGTTTGTTTGGCTATGTTAAGATCATGAGCCTGAGGT
>JANIMX020000259.1:276642-287680 GCA_024582655.2 Erythroxylum kunthianum | reverse complement strand
GTTATTCAGCAGCATATTTCATTTTTATTACAACTGTTTAATTTCCAGTTTAGTTCACAACCATTATCTGTTTTGTTATACTAGTCTCACGTTTCTCTTGAACACATTATTCCCAAAGTGAGAAGTTGTCTTAAATCATTCCCTATGGATCGATATCCGTTCTTTACTACAAGTTACATCCGTATACTTGCGATTTTTGAGCATAAAGCTAGTTAGAGGTTTACAGCCAAACAGAAACCCTAGAATTTTCTCCAAATATAGCCCAAATATGGGATCGTACTGAGCTCTTATGTTTCTTAAAACCCCTATCAACTTCTTTTATGTAACAAATCACCACCAACATAAGTATGAACACATATCCATATTTTCTTTATGTTGGCAAAGATAGCTAGAATATAATAAGTTTTCGTATATGTCTGGAGGAACAAAATGCTCTTTATTGAACTTAAGAAGAATGTTGAGACGTATTAATACCATGTTACTCATAAAAAAATTCTCAATAACAAAATGTGACTTATTAGAACATGGGAAGGGACACAATACTATGTTGGTACTGTGTTCTGAGTCCTTAATTAAAAGTCTACAAAAATAGCTATAACTTGACTTAAACCTTCCCAACATTACTCCTTCATTACGGGACTAAGACAAGACCTAAAACTAAAGATAAGTTATTTTAAGTACCAAATCATTTGAAAAATATCAAAACACAAGGATAATGTTCTCATAATTCATGCTAAAAATATGTTGCAATTAACACTAATCACTATCTTATGAAAAATAGTAAAAAAATGTGCATAAATTGAGCATAAATAAATTCACTTTTCTAGCTTTAACCGAAGTATAAATTTAAAGAATGGTTATAGTAATCATTTGAATCAGTGACCTAACTAAGCAATCTAGAGGATTTATGACAAGATATTTACTTTCATGTTAAAGGTTAGTCACTTTTCCAACAAGCCTTTAATGCTCATTCGTTAATTATATTAATTTAGGTAATTAAATTATTTGAAAGTGGAAACTTCTTACTCATTTATGTCTACTTTATATATTAGATTAAACTATATGGACTAAGTTGATGATTTAAGGATTGTTGGATTGAATTGAATTGATTTATGATTTATTATAAGAATTTAAATGCTTAACTAGTTCATGAATAATACAATTGAGAGGATGATCATTCCGATTAATTTCTTGAATTTCTCTATAATTGCTACCTATTTAAGTTAAGAGTGATTAAAATTGATTTACTTAAAGAAAAATAAAAGCTTAAGTGCGAGAATATTTAATGTCCATGAAATATGCACATATTTCATTAGAAAACACAACCGAGAACATGACCTAAGTAGAGGCTGTGTGGCATGAAAGAAAATTTGAAAAGCAACAAGGCTTGAGTAATGGTCATTCTAGAGATTGTGTAAGTCACAAAAAATATAAAGTCCACGATTTAGGGTATGAATGTGCTAGACACCATATATGTTAGAATGTTCCAAAACCCTCGGGAGATCAATTCCAAGGCTATTTTTATTGAAGAATCAAGATCCAAATATCATCTTAATATATCAAGTTATCATTGAAATCATAATTTTGATCTAGATTTATTTCTACTATGAATTCCTTGATTTTTATCTATTTATTTAGTTGTTTTGACTAAATTATGGCTAAAAGTTTTTCTATGCTTGGATAGGAAAAATGCTACTTTTATTTTTATATATAGATTGATTTGTTTTAATTTATGAAATAGGACATATTAATGTTAATTTCTTTTGATTAATCTTGAGCATGATTTAGTCGTGTTAGTGACTAGATTTAATCTATATTCACTTACAAAGGCCTCATGAGAGTTTGCTTGTGAATGTACCATGGTTAATGTAATAAGAGAAAACTTTTATGAGATTTTATATATCTTAATACATTCAAAGGGATTTTAGCTTAATTGAAATACGAGTTAACCAACTTAGAGAGTAAATAGATATAGTTTGAGAGAGAGAGCAATTTTAGTTTATGGGAGATCATGTTAGTCTAGATTAATATATTCATTCTAGGTTAATTGAATTATAAAGTTAAAAATAATACTAGAAGAAGCACTTGTCTAAACATGGATATAAGATTATATTCTCTTTTGATAATTTGCCTTTTAGAAAAATCCTTATCCTTTATGGTTGTCTTTGTATTTGTAGGGCTCGAAGAGCAAGCCCAGTCCCATTCCCTGCCAATATCCACACTCGCAAACAGCTCAACTATCGGTTACTGCAACGTGCAAAAACTTCATTTTCATTTTATTTTCGTCAATCTATAAACCCAACACCCAAAAATGAATACAAAAAATATATGATAGTAACTAAAGAAAAACAAATATGGAATGGAATTTGCAAATCTGACGCATCTGCTCTGAAATTTTATTCTATTTTTGTCTCCTATATTTGTAACTTCGTTTCAAGGATTGATTCTTTCTGTTACATTATATGTCCTTTTTGTTTTTAATTTTGTTTCTCGTCTTTATTTGCATTTCTTTGGTTTTCTTCACTTCCCTCTATATTCCCCCGTCATCACCTTATGTTCATCACTGAGTTTTGCTCTTCCCACCGAATGTAAATCATTTCTCTTTTCTGGGTCAATATTGAGTTTCGATAATTGGGTTTTTCCCGTACACCGATGGGTGCTGCAGCTGCTCAGTGCCCACATAGAATCACCAATCATTCCTATGGAAGATTGGGCCGAGAATTGGCTTCAATCTCTAGCTTTCCTCATAAATTAGAATTATCAAGATTTAACTTTCGACCTACTTTTGCGTCGACCGCTAATTCTAAGGTACGACCCAAACTTCGCCTTCTTTTCTTCATCTTTGTTGAGTTAAATGGTCTCATTTATGATACAAACACGTGGCCGAGAAAAGAACAAAACTTTTGGACTTGTGCTGGTCTTTTGAGCATTACCTTACTGCCTGAGATACGCAATTGTGACATAGGAATATCTGTTTTTATTGGCTTTTGACATATATCATCGTAATTGACGCTTTGAATTTGGACTAGCTAGTCCTAGTTAAGTCCAACATCTGAGGAAAATGGGGGTAATGAACTTCAAATTAAGCAACTGAAAATTCTGGTGGAGTAGATAATTGATAAACAAAACTATGGTGGTGTAATTCTTATTTTATGATCAATTAGTGAACTCACAGGAAAACTAAGAACCGTTGCATTGCTTATAAAGTTTCAAAGGCTCCATTCCACTACGAAAGTAGTTTAACATGGCTTTGAACGGTGCATTTTTAGAGCAGGTCAACCAAGTTGTAAGACGTGCAATTCTGATATATCAAGGAATTCTGATGATCAAGGAATACTCAAAGAATGCTAGGTTGGATGTTTGGTTATAGGAGTGATCAATGATAGCAAATAAGAAAATTGTTGAAATTCATTAAGGATCTTTTACTTTGGCTTAAAGAGGTATTTAAGTGAAAACTTTAGTTTTGAATTGGGCTACTAGATGATTTATTTTATCCTAGTGGTTCTTGTTTGCATCCTAAATAAGATGGGTAACTTATGTGATGATTTCTTGAGTGACAGTAACCATTTAGTTAGCATCTAATACATTTGGAATTTCGTTACTTCTTTAATAAAGAGTGAATTATAAGTGAGAGTACAGTTGTAATAACCATAATGTTGATCATCTAGTCAGCATATGAAACATTTAGAATTTCAATGACACTTTAATCTAAATAATTAGTCTACTTATCTCATTAATGGGTCTATGAGTAAGGTACCATGTCTCACACAGGTGAGGATTTGAACCCAAGACTTATTGGTCTAAGAGAGAGTGTGTGTGCCAACCAATAGGATAATCCTTCGACCTCGAGCAATTGTTTCTATGACAAACACTTCATTGTAGGTAAAGTTTTCTTGATTAAGTTATTGACTAGTTTTCTTTTCTCAATTAATAGGGTTTATATTAATGCAAAGGTTGAAGATTGTTTCTGGCATCCTCCTTGGCATAAATTACCTACTTGGGTGCATTTTGATTGTCAGAAACTTACAATTTCTGAAATAGAAAAATCTTGCATAATCATTGCTAGCCATTGCCAAGTGATCTAAATGCTTTGTTTTTTTAGGGATTCACTGGTCGAATTCATGCTCTACCAGATATTGATGATATTTTTTGGGAGAAACTACCTACACCTTTACTTGATGTTATTGAAAACCCTATACACTTGAAGAATTTAACCCCCAAGGTTAGATGTATGCTTTCAATGTTCCAATTTCTACATTGGGTCGTAATTGTTGTTCTCACGGAATTTACTTTGTGCAGGAGCTTAAACAGTTAGCTGGTGAAATAAGATTAGAGTTGGCTTCTATAGTTTTAGAGAAAGAAAAATGTTACAAGGCTAGTTTAGCAGTGGTGGAACTAACGATTGCCATTCATTATGTTTTCCATGCTCCAGTGGATAAGATACTGTGGGATGTTGGAGAACAGGTAAGGTAGCTTTGATATTCTTAATCATGAGTGCTTAAGCATGTAAGGGAGATAGAGCAACATTTAAAACTTGCTCCTTGATCTCTTAGCAGGCATTTCAAGGTGCATATAGGGGTGGTTGAATAGTTATCGTTCATGATTCTGATTTGAGAAGCTGGAGTGTGGTACATAGCTAGTGGACTTACATGTAACTCTTCTTTCTTTACAAATTTGTTTATTATTCATTGATAGGCATATGCACATAAGATTCTAACTGGAAGGCGATCCCTTATGCATACAATGAAAATAAAGAATGGTCTCTCTGGATTGACATCTCGGTCAGAAAGTGAATATGATCCATTTGGTGCAGGGCATGGATGCAATAGTATTTCTGCTGGACTTGGTAAATTTTTTGTTTTTGTTATTCTTGTTTCAACTTTAAATAGCTATTTCATAGCTTTTTGGTGGTAAATTCCCTTAAGAACTCTTTGTGAATGTATTTTGCACTAATTTTGAACTGTAATCATTATAAGCATATGAAATCGAATACTTAAGTTTTCTCTTAAGATGCTCTTATATGTTTCCACAAGTTCCATAACATATAAAGACATTTATGTCAATATTTTCTTAATGAAAATTCATAACATTGAATTCAATTATTTTGTCATCAGGATTGGCAATTGCAAGAGATATAAAAGGGAAACGGGAACGTGTAGTCACGGTAATTAGCAATAAGACAACTCTAGCTGGACAGGTATATGAAGCAATGAGCAACGCGGGCTATTTAGATTCAAATATGATTGTGATTTTGAATGACAGTCGTCATTCTTTACATCCAAAGATTGAAGAGGATGCGAAGACTCCTATTAATGCTTTATCTAGTACCCTAAGCAGGATCCAATCAAGTAAATCTTTTCGGAAACTTAGGGAAGTTGCAAAGGTACCCTATCATTTTAATTTCTTCTTCTTGACTACACTTATAAAGAATTGTTGATCGTCCATCTTTAATATACGCTAAGAACTATTTTCTTTTAGAAGTAAAATTGTATACTTTTTAACAACTATTTGCGTCAAATTAATGCATGGTATAGGGTTTTTCATACCACATGTGTAAGCATCTCCCTTACACCAAAAAGTTGTCTTTAAGAGTTAATTTTTTGTGTGTTTTTCTTCTGGCTTTGTTTCCAAAGGGTGTCACCAAGAGGATTGGTAAAGGTATGCATGAATTGGCTGCCAAAGTTGACGAGTATGCTCGTGGTATGATGGGCCCCAAGGGATCGACTCTCTTTGAAGAACTTGGTCTGTACTACATTGGTCCTGTTGATGGACACAACATGGAAGACCTAGTTTGTGTTCTACAAGAAGTTGCATCTTTGGATTCAATGGGTCCTGTATTGGTACATGTGATAACAGAGGAAAATCAGGTGGTGCAAGATGTGCATAAAAATGAGCCAATGGAAAATCAACAGGAAGGTATGCTCACTTCATACATTTTATCTCATTTACTATTCATGTAAGATTTACTCATTAATTCTAAGAAGTAACACTTGGTATAGGTATTAAATGGGCATATAAAATTTTTTGGAGTTGCGTGATGAATGTCAAATAATGTTTAGGTGAAAACTTCATGACAAGTTTTTAAACTCAGCTTGTAGAATGGTTGGGTTTTCCATGGTTACTTATAATAGAAAGAGAAAATAAGAGTTGTTGGCTATGCAACAGTTGGACTACTAAAACTTGGCATTTGCTTATTTCTTATTCGTCTACTACTACTAATTCAAAATGTGTGTTTGAATTAGTAATTCTTTCCTGATACATTGTCGTCTCTTTCTTAAACTTCATCTTCTTAGTTGAGGCTTCTTGCACTCAGCCTTGTTTTTCTTCCACAAGAAGTCCTCCCGTTTTAAGAACCTTGTTTGCAAGGTTTGCTTCATAAAATCGCCTTTGTAGTCGCAAAGATATTCCCATATTGCATTTTCAGCTGAACCATCTACTCATTGCACCAAAAACTGAGTTGTTGGCTTATTATGCCTTTTTACTATCCTTTCCAAAATGGCTATAGGTGTATGATCAATTGTAGAGAGTTGCTCAGGGAGGTCAGGTGATGTAGCGATTGCTCATGATGTGCACCTTTTTAGTTGAGACACATGGAATGTAGGATGTATTGAATTTCCCTCTAGTAACCGTAATTTATAAGCTACCTTCCTAATTTTCTCAATAATTTCATAGAGTCCATAGTACGGAGGAAAAAGTTTGTTATGGGTTTTGTCTTGAAGTGAATGTTGCTTATAGGGTTGTAGTTTGAGAAGTACCCAAGCAACTGAATTTGTCTGCCTGTTCTTCTCTTATTAGCATGTTGTTTCATCTTATTTTGAGCTCTCCTCAGATGAAATCTTGTCATGGCCAATGTTGTTGTCCTCTATTCATAGCTTGATCCATGTCTAAAAGCCTCGAATTCTCCTGTAAAGTAAGGGACATATATTGGGGAAGGGTACCCAAATACCACCTCAAATGGTGTCGAGTTTAAAGCTATGTGGTGGTTCGTGTTGTACCACCATTCTGCTAATGATCTCCACTCAACCCACTTCTATGGAGCATCACAACAAAAACACCTCATAAATGTCTATTTTTTTTTAATGGCTTATGTTTGGCCATCAGATTGAGGATAGGCAGTTGAGCTTCAAGCTTAATCCTTGTAACCTAAACATCTCTTGCCAAAAAGTGCTCAGGAATAAAGGATCACAATCACTTAAAATGGACTCAAGCATTCCATAAAGTTTAAAAACATGATTAATAAACAATTGAGCTACTCCAAAGATAGAATAAGGATGTTTTAAGGCAATGAAATGTGAATATGTGCTAAATTTGTCAACCACAACTTGTATGACTAAATTACCTCTTAAAGGGGTCTAGGATAGGCCGTGGAGTCATGTTTGTTTCTGAGAATTTTTTAGGTGTAATTACTTTCTATTATTCACTTGCCAGACTGCAAAGAATTACGTCATATATATAGCAACAGTTTTCTAACCCTAGTCAGAGATAAGAACTTAAAACGGAAACACATTCCTAAAATAGCTAGAATACCACTTATACTAGGAAACTAAAAAACAAGAAACTAAAAGATAGGAAATAAAACAAATCTCCTAAATTAAGAAGGAAATCGAACTACTAAGACTAATTTAGAATGATTTTCCACACTCCCCCTCAAGTTGGGTTGTAGATGTTGGTCATTCCCAGCTTGGAAACCAAATCTTCGAAATTAGTCCTATGTAGAGCTTTAGTCAGAATGTCTGCTATTTGTCGTGAAGTTGGGGTGTACATTAGTCTGATCATCCCAACTTCTACCTTCTCTTTAATAAAATGCCTATCAATCTCCACATGTTGTCCTATCATGGTGAATAGGGTTTTTAGCTATGCTTAACGCAACCTGATTATCACAAAACATCTTCATTGGTTGTTCATCAGTTTCACCCATTTCATCTAGTAACCTGTTCAGCCATATTCCTTCACAAATCCCATGTGCCATAGCCCTAAATTCTACCTCAGCACTACTTCTTGCAACCACACTTTGCTTTTTGTTTCTCCACCTGACAAGATTTCACCACACATAGGTACAATACCTTGATGTCCACCTCCTATCTGTGGTTCAACCAGCCCAATCTGCATCGGAGAAAATCTCCCCACTTTTGCTCGAATTTTTCTTGAAAAAAAAACCTCTTCTAAGTATCATTTTCAAATAGCGTAGAATTGGATACATAGCATTCTTATGTTCTTCATTCGGACAATTCATAAACTGGCTAATGACACTCACTAAAAAACTAATATCTGGTCGTGTAAGAGAAATAAATAAGTTTACCAATCGAGCACTAAAATCTGCCTTTGTCTACTAGTGCAGACCCACTAATGGTACCCATATTAACAATGTAATCCATGGGAGTGTCAGCTAGTTTGTAGTTACTCATACCAGTCTCCTTAAATAAATCAAGAATATATTTTCGCTGAGAAATCACTATTTCTTTGTGCGATCTAGCAACTTCCATCCCCAAAAAATATTTTAAGCTCCTAAGTTCTTTGACTTCAAACTCTTATGACATCAACTCCTTCAGCCTGCAAGTTTCTTCATTATCATCACCCGTTTGTATAATATCGTCCACATACACAATTAGTATAAACTTCTTTCCATGAGACAATTTTTTAATAAAGAGAGTATGATCAGCATGACATTGAATATAATCATGCTTCTTCACCACCTCAGTGAATCTCTCAAACCATGCCTTGGGGGATTGTTTGAGACCATACAATGACTTCCTAAGTTTGCAAACTTTAGTCGCATTCTCTCATCTCTGAAAGCCTGGTGGAATCTCCATGTACACCTCCTCCTCCAAATCACCGTTTAAGAAGGCATTCTTGATGTCTAATTGACGTAGAGGCCAATTCAGGTTCGCTGCCATAGATAGCAAAACTCTAATGGTGTTCAACTTAGCAATTGGGGCAAATGTCTCTTGATAGTCTACACCATAGTCTTCCATCTGCTTTATGTTTTACTGTAAACACCCATTTACATCCAACTGGATTTTTTCCTTCAGGTAGTTCTGTCAGATTCCAAGTTTCATTCTTTTCTAAGGTCTGCATCTCCTCCATTACAACAATCCTCCATTCAGGTTGCTTAAGAGCTTCCATTACACTATTAGGAATCTGAATATTAGTAATATTAACAGTAAAAGCTCTAAAACTCGGAGACAAATAGTCATAGGAGATGTAATTTCCAATCCAAGAGCCTGATTATTCTTTAGCATTGTCAATTCTTATGATTTGTATCCTAAACTTAAACTGATTTTGGATCATATAATTGAAGTTTTTGAAACTTACCTCAGACTTTTCTTTCATTAGAAAAATCCAAGTGATTCTTGTATTATCATCCACAAAGGAAACAAACCATCTTGCTCCTAAAATATTGTGAACTTTAGAGGGTCCCCAAATGTCACTGTGAATAACAGAAAAAGGTTGAGAAGATTTGTAAATTTGTTTAGGATAAACTCTTCGAGTATGTTTCGAAATTTGACAAATTTAATAATGAAACGAGTTTCTCCTTTTATTGATAAAAAAAAATCATAATGAAACGAGTTTCTCCTTTTAGTGATAAAAAGAGATGGAAAAAGTTTCTCAAGATACAAGAAATTTGGGTTTCTTAACCGATAGTGCTATAGCATAATTTCACTATCTTTATTATGCCTATTAACAGAAAAAAGACTGACTCTCTAAAAGATTACAAGCAGATTTCATTTTTCTTTCCAGAAAATTTTCGGCCTTGAATAGATATAGTCCTGAATGTTGCTCAGCACATCCAATCGTCTTCCCAGAGACCAAGTGCTGAAATTCACAACAATCAGGAGAAACTTTAGCAACACACTTCAATTCTTTTGTAAGTTTACTGACATATTATGAATTACAGTCCAAATTAGGGACTAGAAGTACATATTTCAGTTCTATATCCCTTGAAACAATAACAGACCCAATGCCAGCCACTTTATAGTGTTCCATTAGCTATTCTCACAGAAAATTTGGTTTTACAAGGACTGTAGTTATGTAATATTTTAATGTCACCTGTCATATGATCGGAAGCTCTGGAATCAACAATCCACAGTTTCGGGTCCTGTTTTTTGTTATTTAGGGCACTGGAGAAATTACCTTTTTGGGCTAAATTCCTTGTTCCAGAAACTTGGCTATTAGAACTTGGTAAAGACAGCTTGAAAAGCTTCTAAAGTACCTCCATTTGTTCCCTGTTAAATGGATTAGATTCTGACTTTATAGACTCCTCAGAACCAGCAACCAAATTGCTCTGACTCTCTCTCACGAACTGGTTTCTAGTCAGCAGGTTTACCATGGATTCTCCAACATTTTTCCTTCATATGACCGGGTTTCTTACAGTGGTCACACCAGGGTCTCTTCCGCTACTGCTGCTTACCATCTCCATTTTGGTTCGTAGATCCCCTTACTGCCAGTGCAGAGTTTTCTGCATTGTTATTTGTTTGCTGTCCCAGCATCACCTTTTTTCGACTCTCTTCCCTACAAACTTTAGAAAAAAGTTTCTCTAAGGGTCGGCAGGGGTTTGGTTCCCAGAATTCTCCCACGAACATCATCTAGATTTTGATTGAGTCCCAATAAGAATTTGAAGATCCTCTTTTGCTCCATGATCTTCTTATATTTGAATCCATCCTCTGCATAAGTCCAGCTGTGTTCTTCAAACATGTCGATCTGCTGCTAGTGCCGAGTTAGGGTGTTGAAATATTGAGTGACTGATAGATCTCCTTGATGCAGATCATGGAGGATGCTTTCAATCCCAAAGAGCTCTGCTGTATTCTCTTTATTAGAGTAGGTTTCTCTTGTTGCACTCCAGATTTCATAGGTTGTTCCATAGAGTAGAAAATTCTCTCCAATGTTTGTATTCATCGAGTTAATTAGCCAAGACATGGCCATGTTATTCTTCATCTTCCAGGTCTTATATTTTGGAGTCCCTACATCTGGTGCAACAGCCACTCCAGTGAGGTAGTCATCCTTGCCGTTTCCACAGATAAACATCCTGACCGATTGTGAC
>JANIMX020000259.1:164036-174186 GCA_024582655.2 Erythroxylum kunthianum | reverse complement strand
GGATGAAAGGAACTATAAGATCTTCCAAGATAAGACTATAACAAAAAAAGGCACTTCACAAGCAGATATTCCTTAGCACAAGACAACAAATCAACATAAAAAAATGGTGTGAGTCTCAACCTCAATTAGAGTATGTAATATACTATTTGTGAGGTAGTTATTTTTGGGATACTAACTTTTGAGTTATAACTCTGTTATACACAGAGATGTACACATTGTAAATCAAGATTGCCTTTAAAGCTTAATACACTTAATTTCATCAAAAAACGAGGGAGAGAGAAAGAGACGGAGAGAGGCAACAAATAATAATTATTTTTTAGGAAAACAACAAATAATTTTTTACGTAGGTTTCATATGCGAAAAAATAATCACGTTAATAAGACTGACGGAATTTCGACAAAAATTTAAGATTTAGACAATTTAAAAGTTAAATGAAAATTTTAAATAATAATAATAAATATGAAATTTAATTTAAATTTTAATAAAAATCTTAGGTGAGTAGTAAATATTAAATAACAATGATTTAAAACTCAATCAGTTTGACCAGTTTAATCGTAAAAATCTTGAATTGTTTAATTTTTCGGTTCAATTTTAAACTTTTTGGTTCGATTTATTTTAATAACTCTTGTTGTTAAAAATTTAACAATTTATTAATTAATCAGTTGTTTTTGTAATTAATAAGTTATTATAGGCTAAAATAAATAATTATTTTTTATTAAAAATTTTCTTTTTTAAATTAAACTAGAAATTCTTCTGATAATTTCTTTTAATCACATTTTAAATTCTTTATTTTTATTCCATTTTTAACTAATTTTATAATAATTTTTAAAAGATTAATAAATAGGATATATAGAAGACTTAAGCGAGTAGTTAATGTGTGCAACTAGGGCGCCTTATAACTACGAGTCTAGGATAGGCTTTTCAGCCCAAAGGATCGATTCTAAAACGAGGCCGAGACAGACCGTCAGGGTCGTATTTTTTGTTACTGTCATTTCCTGGCAAGCAAATAAAAATAAAAATTACAAAGAGGATTGTTCCAGAAAATACCACAAACAAGAAGAAAGATCAAGACCTAGTTCTCAAATTGCAGAGGCAAAAATGGCGTCCTCGTTTCTGGAAGCGTTCTTGGATCCAAGGAAGAACTGGTTGGCCAAAATGCACATGAAAACTCTCTCCAATCGCCTCCGCAAATACGGTTTGCTGTTTTCTCCCAAAATACCTGTAGTTCATAACAATTCTTCTTTCGTCCTGATTGCTTGAATTGGTGGTGCTAGGCCTCCGATACGATGATCTGTATGATCCCTACTACGATCTTGACATCAAGGAGGCGCTCAATAGACTTCCCCGGGAAATCGTGGACGCCCGTAACCAGCGACTCAAGCGCGCCATGGACCTCTCTATGAAGCACCTGTACCTTCCGGCGGACCTTCAGGTACTTTCTTATTAGTCCTTTTTTTTTTAAAGAATTTCGGTGTTTCTGTTTTTTTCTATTCGACTCATATTACCTGTTGAATGTTGATTGACTCATATGTAGGCAATGCAAACACCTTTCAGGAGCTACCTTCAAGATATGTTAGCTCTTGTAAGTTCTTTCCTATATCATATTTGCTAGCTACGCGATTATCAATTACCATACGTTTTCAGTATTGGCAACAATTGTTTGATTTATCTTGGATATTCTCTCTTGACGAGAGAAAAAGTTGGATACTTCTTTCTAGTTTTAACCACTTAATGTTAATCACATTTAGCCCACATCTACGTAAATTGCAGCAAGATGATGTCCCAATCAGTGGTCCACTCGGGTTTACTTCAGTTAATATAGATCGTGCTAAGTCATGTAGTAGTCGAGTGAAGGTTCCATTTTGCTTTAAAATACTCTCCTATTGAAGACTAATTCTTAATCTTTCTTTTCTTGTGCTTGTAGTTCAATTTATCTTGCATTTCTCTTGTCTAGATTTCACTAGCATTAGCAAACACATCGTTTCAGACTTAACTAAATACCTTTAGGTAATTGTATATTTGGGGCATAGTGAAATGTGCCATAGTATATTCTTTTACATTTGTGTTAAAATTATAGAAAGTTGCGATACTATATCTATTCCACTAGGTATGTAACTAGGGTAGGGCTGTGCCTAAATTGACTACTAAAATTATGTAGACAAACGCGAGCATTGTGTCCAAAGATTCTAACATTTTAAAATTTCTCCTTTGAGAAATGTGAAAACCATAAAACATTTAGATGTTCTTACCAAGATGCTCGATCATGGATGAGGACTTTTCACTTTATGCTTTATGACTTTGTTAGATGAACCTTAATGTGACATCTCTACTGAAAAACTTAATTAATATCTCCAAAACATTGTCTCATTGAGCTTATAATGGAATTAAGAATTCATATTACTTAGGATAAAGAAAACCATGGTGGCAATAACCCAGCTAGTAATTCAACTTCAAAAGTATGGAAGCTAAAGTTCAACTATTAATTACTCCGTTGATGTAAATTTTATGTTTATCCGCATGAGCTATACCTTATTTATCTTTTTTTAATATCAACAAATAGATGGGTCATTAAAGATCCTTGAATTAGATGGGTGCATTTGCATTTATCTCTCTTTTAGGTTCAGCTGCATCAATTGAAATTTAATGGAAAGTTCTTTGATCCATTCTTCTTTAGGTATATCATTAGGTTAATTAGTACCTTGATTGATCCTAAATTACATATTCTAACTTAATATACTTTCTAAGACTTGTCCATTTGATCTTCAGCGTTTGTTGTCTAGATCTTCGTTTTGAATTGCCAGTTTGGTTGTTCATTCCTGTTCTACTTTTCCAGTTTAACAATATTTTTCATGTCATTAATATTTGTCATGTTACTTCCATTTGCAACTCTCTCAGTATCTGCTGCCTTTTTCTATCTTGTGCTATAAATGTTTTTTCTCACTTTATGTGCATTATGACGAATAATGTTGATCATGCTATCTATTTTAAGCTAGTGCATCTATGCTAGAGCATTTTCTCTTAGAATTATGGGTTTCAGTCATCTTAGAAAAATGTTTTATAATCTTGATTTAGCATCACTGAGAAATTAATCATCTATCTTCTCTCCAAAACAATTGAAGCTTAAGCATTTGCCTTTTATTGCATTTGATGTGTATCAAAAGAGCAAAAGGCAAAAGGCACAACTTCCCTCCTAACATTTCACATAAGGTCTAGGATTTACATCCTAACATTTACAAAATGACACAATTTACACCTTTAAACCTTACTAGGTTTCCATCAAATCTTCATCACGATATCGTTAACATAATGACACGTGGCATGTTAGCTATGTGATTGTAGCCGATGTGAATATTTAAAAAAAATTTAATTTTGTCAATATTTTAAGGTAAAAGATGTGATTTGTCTCCTAACTTTTTGCATAAGGTTTAGGATAGTTCCTGATACTACTTTGTATTTTAATGCTTACAAAATGACATGATTTGCACCTTCAAACTTTATTAGGTTTTGATGGATCATTGTAATGGCACCGTTAAATTTGTGACATGTGGCATGCCAATTGTTCAAGTCTTGCAACATAGATACTAGGCTATTATTAAATTTATTTTTCAAAAAAATTATCAATATTTAATTATTTAAGTTATTAAAACAAAAACATATTACATTATTAATTTTGTTTTTGCATCAAAAGTTTGTGCACAAAACATATTACATATTATAAATTAATTTATGTTGTAAAAATTGAACTAACAATTTAAAAATATTTTAATATATATTTATGAAAAAATTGTCATATTTATTAGAAAATATACACTTATGGTAAGGTTATTATAAATTTTTTTCACATTTATTTTTCTAAAAATAAGAGATTTTATTGTAAAATGAAAAATATTAAACTTATTATTATATAATAATTAAAACATAATACAAAGGTTAAAAAAATTGACATCCATTTATAAGTACGATTTATGTATACTAAAAGTTATAATTATTCTTTACTAAAAAAGTGTATTGCACTTTCTTAAGTAAAACTAATTTTACAATACAAGACTTTTAAATATTTTACTTGGTTGTCAAAATTATATATTGTGATTAATAATTATACATGTAAAATTTTTAGTAATTCTTAGATTCCTTTTTATACATTTAAAAATACCATTTGTATCTATAAAATTGAAGAAAATATGTTTTTTTTTGTTTCTATGTGAATATAGATTATTGTTATACTATTTTTCATATTATATTTATTATCAAATAATTATTGGTTCGTTTTTATTTTTATTGTATTTGTTACATATTAATAAAAAGTAGTTGATAATGATATTAATTCAGTTTCTTATATTTTTTGAGATAAGTGAATAAAATGTTGAATATACAAAAATAAAAATGTAATATGTTTAATAATAATTAAATATTGACAAAATTAAAAATAAATAAATATTTTTATAAGTCACTTTGGCGTCCACATGGCCATAATTGCCTAATTGGCATGCCAGTGTTCTCGGTTTAATGGTGTTGTGAGAGAGATCTAGCGAGAACCTTTCAGAATTAGATCTGAGGATGCAAATCGTGTTATTTTGTCAATGTTAGGATGCAGTTATAGATAAAGGTAAGGGTTGTCTCAGACTTTATGCAAATGTTAGGAGGCAAATATCAATTTTTGTTTTAAAATATTGACAATTTTAAAAAAATTATAGCAGTCACGTTATCACGTGATTAGAATTGCGCAGTTGGCATGCAAGACATCACAAGTTAATGGTGCTATGATGAAGATTTGACAGAAACTTATCGGAGTTATATTTGAGGGTGTAAATTGTGTAATTTTATAAATGTTAAGGTATAAATTAGTACTCAAGATAACGGCATGGGTTATTTCAGACCTTATGCGAAACATTAGAGGACGAATAGCACCTTCTGCTAAAAACAAAATAACTTTGCTAGTACATTACAGATGGGAAGAATGTGTGATACATGCGAAGAAGAGGTCATTTTACATGTAGGAATATGTAAATTACATTGTGTATAGAAGTTGGACCTCCGTTGCAAATCCCAAAACATGAATTAATTCATCCCTATAAAGACCAAAGTACAACTCCTGACTTATTCTGTTACTCTTTGACTTACCAGCAACCGGAGTGATTAAAGAAAGAGATTGTAACACTTTGATAGATTAGGGCTTCCTTATGTTTGGTTTGTTGCTAGAGTATTGCCTCCCTGATTGTTTTTTTCTCCCTTTCATTCCTCCTTGTTTTGTTCGTTCTTGTATTCTTTTTGTTGTGTATTTTGTTCATGTGGTCCTTAGTAAGGTTCCTAAACTGAAAGACAACAGCAGCACCGCTGCATCTGATGTAAAAAAATGACAATGAGATTTTGAGAATAAGGGTAAACTTAGTACCAATAAAGCAAATGATGGATGCTCTGGTGTTTTGCTATCGATAGTTCAGTTAATGGGTTTCTAAAACACATCAAAGTGATTTCCGTGTTCGTGCCATACATGTTTGAAGTTTTTTGTGTTGAATGTGTGATGTATAGCCCAAAGTTGTGAAGTTCGTTTGTTTTATTTCTTTTGATTTAAATGAACTGGCATGATTATGTAGGTGAAAAGGGAGAGGGCAGAACGTGAGACTCTGGGAGCTCTACCTCTCTATCAGCGGACTATTCCTTAAGCATACGAGGGTTTACTATAGTTATTTATTATTGGAGTGAAGTGTTGGTGAAGCAGTAGGGGGCATGATTCTGTCTTTTACTCTGTAATTGTTTTTCAAAATACTGTTACTACTCTGTGGTTATCTGATGGGAGTTCTATATAATAATCGTGTAGAACCCAACCGTTTGACTTTAAAACTCCAAATAAAGTGAGTTTCGACGAAGCGTAGATATCTTATTCATAAATCTTACACATGCTCCCCTAGCAGCGGTTTGTTATCGGAAGACCAAATAAATGGATTGAAAGACGTTGAATGATGGCCATGGAAGCCCTGGATACTATGATATCGGTCTTTTTCTGCTTTTTATGTTACATCAGAAAGCAATTATGATGTGCTTTACAGGTCATGCTTGCTAATTACATAGGCGACCTTTTATAGCAATTATTAAAATTAACATTACAAGTACTATGTAGAAATTATAGGAGTCGGCGCGTTTACTTTTGGATCGCAGACCAAGTGGCAACTACATTTACTACCACAACAACAACCTTCTCTTTCAATCTTCTTTAAGTGTCTCCGAGAGATGCTAATCCTCCATGTGAACGTGCTTTCCCGGTACCAACCTTGACGTGACAGTTAACATGGCTGCATGCACCAACAACCACGAAGTAAAATGAAATGGTCTATAAGAATTACATGGTAATTGCTGAATATATGAAACTGTGTCAAGTACATTTTGTGTATATGACAATACAATTTTACCTTATAGGTATAGTGCACAAAACCACTAGATGATTTTTTGATCGAGGAAAAATAAATAAATGGGAAGGTACTTTTTTGGAGACATGTCAGTTTGGTTGGACTATGAAGAAGGTTGATGAGTTTGATTGAAAGTAGGGTTGATCGGCTTTCGTCCCCATCAATTTTAATTGTGTTCCCCTGGTGATAAATTGGAGTTTGTGAAATTCTATCTACAAATGGACATTTCCATGTGATTACATGAGCCCATGCTTTTATGAGAAGACCTCTCTGTACAATAATAATGAATCATCTCCTTTCTTGTCTCTCCGACTTTTGTCACTTACCCTTCTCTCCTTTCAATACCAAGTTTTAAAGGTAGTGTTCTCATTTAAGTTTAAATTCATCCTATTGATATTTCTTTATAAAACAAAGCCAATAAAACTGTTTGACTAAACATTTTAGTATAGTTTGGATGTTGATCTTCAATCATTGGAAGTAGCAAGTTAGGAGTTGGGCAATGTAATACTCCTGAGTCTGGACATGTGACCAACCAATTCTATCTACTCAAAGATTCGTTTCCTGAGGAAAGTATATCAATGTCCTAATCCATTTCTTTTTTTTTCATTTTTGCATTATTATTTCTCTACACCGACAAAACCCATTTCTGAAAAACAAAAGAAAATTAGTTTTAGAAAGAAAAAAAAAGTGTGTATTTGGATGGAACAGAAAGTCAAAAACCTATCCAAATTCAAATTTAATATAAAGATTTCTTTGCTTTCAATCCTAAATTACTCTTTTCTTTTAAGAGATAACTGTTCAAGTGTATTATATAAGCTAAATCAATATCCTTTCATTGTGTCAAAAGAAGTTGTTCGAGTAGTGATTGCACTAACAAGCAATACTCAAAACGTTAGTTAGGTTATATAAATAAGTACCTTATAAATTATAATCATAAAGTTGAAGTTAACAAAAATATATTTGGATGGTTAGAGAGTTTCTTATCACAGTAACTACAAAAATTTGACTTTTAGAAGAAAATATGGAGTAGAAAATAGACACCTAATTGGAGCAACTCAAAAGAAAGAAGGTTGATTAAAGGAAAAACGATGGCCATATTTCAATTAATTATAAAAATACAACAATGAAGCTGGGTCATCCTAAATCGACAATTTAATTGAATATATAGAGATATTAGATATGTTTTGCAGCAAACGTTAGGCTCATTTGATTATAACCCTCCTAAAGAAACTTTATAGGTGTCTAATTCATTAATCTTCTTTTAAACAACAACAAAACCTAATAGAAATCTCATTGATACACGAGGTCTAAAAAGTTTAGTAGTACGTAGTCTTACTTCTGATTAGTAGAGAAATTGTTTTCAAATAAATCATGTGAAGAGAGAGAGAGAGAGAAAGAAAGAGATAATAATAATAATAAGAAGAAGAAATCAAGCTAGGTCAAAAACAACTTAGGGTAAATTCTTAAGAGGTAAGTATTACCTATTTAAAAAAATAATTATGAGAATTACAAAAATTTTAGGTCAGGTGAAGGTCATCGATTGTACACAGTCTTCCTCTTTTATCTTACAAAGATGTTATTTCTGTGACTCAAATCCATAACCTTTCGATCACAAAATAATAATTTTACTAGTTGCTTCAAGGCTCACCATCAATCATCTATTAAAATTAGGAAGAAAAAAAGAAAAAAAAAAGAAAAAGAAGAATTGAGTGGGATGCTACTCTTTTATGATTTTTATGACAAATAAATAAACCTACATAATTAAGACTAGGCTTATCATGTCAATTTTTAATAATAAGAGCTCTCTTATTAAATAGAACCGAGTTATTTTTTGCTTTCTTCATCTCTCTCTCTAGGTTTTTTAATGAAAGCGAGCTTTAGAATAATTGGTAATTAAAGATATTTTTGTAATTAGAATATTAAAGGTTTGAATCTCGGAAATAATTTCTTTATAAATAATACAAAAAAATGTTACATATAATTAATAACTTTCATCCAACTTTATCATAAGAAAGACCCTTGTGAACTAAATTTGACCTTTTCTTTCTCTAGGTTCTCTATAAATAAATGAGATGATTATTTTTTTAACAACTTGCATAGTTACAGAAATTTGAGGGTGCGAGAAAAAGGGGGAAAGAAAAGGGGAGAAAACTTAAAAATTACAACATTCTGCTAACAATTTTATAATATTGTCCAACAAAAAGTTAAAAAGATTTAATTTATTTAATTATCAACTCACATAACTTTTCAAAGTAAACTTATATATTTTGAAAAGTATTTCAACAACGTATTTGATATATAATTCTTAAATGTTTTTAAAATGCTTAAGAATTAAATTTGGATTGAAATAATCTTTAATTGAGACTGAGCCCTTTTAAATATTTATTTCCTAATCGTATGAGTATCCCGTTTTATATTTATTCCGTGTCGTGTCCCGTAATAATAGAAGACAAAGGCTCATTAAATGCAAGCCACGTGATGGGTTGAGTCACGCTCACGGTCCAATGATGTTGTACGAAACAAAGGAGAAGAGATCGGTCTAGTTCGTCCGGTGGGTCGTCAAATCCTCCTGAATCCACCCATGGCCTGTCTAGTGTCTATTATTACTCAGCTCCGTTCAACCTCTCATTTCCAGCCCCTTATCTCTATACATTTACTGGGCACAACCAAACCAGCCCTACATGCTCCTCACCTGTTCGATAAAATGCCCAAGAAAACAATTTTCCTCCTCCTTACTTTCCTCTTCGTGTCTTCAGTAACCCGCAACGCAAGTACAGTATCCCGCTATCTCCTCCACCTCACTCACTGATTACCTGGGCCCATGTTCCTGGTGATATGTATTTACGTCTATAAAACTTTTCGGCAAATTCTTTGCCTCCACCTTATTCTTAGGGCCTTTTTGGTCGTCTAAGGAGTAACAATTACACATGGGTTTGGGTAGGAGCATGAATATCCATGGGAGCTGCCTACATGTGCCGTTGCTTTGTGTATTTTCGACAAGAGGTTGGACCTACCAATATCAAGGGATTTATTACAATTGACATTACTAAATAGGATGCAACTAATGATGCATTCGATGTTTTCTTACGATATAATCAACACAAAAATGGTCGACGCAATGAGGATAGAAGTACGAATTCTATCAAGTATTATATAATACCTAATTAATTTTTTTTACTTTAAACAATATTTTATTGTTCCTTTCATTAAATGTATGGTTAACATGCATAAAAGTAGGAAATAACCAAAATAAATATAAATATTTAACTTACAAATAAGATACTATATAGAATTGGAAAAACTTTTCTTAACAAAATATTTTAAGAATATAAACTTCTAAATTTTAGAGGTTTTTATGCATTATTCTATAATAAAGGCAATACATTTATTATAGGAACAATAAATATTTTGTTAAGAAAAGTTTTGTCACCGAATTAACTAAGTCCTTTTTAAGATATTGTAATATTTTTTCTTGAACTTGGTGTTCATTGATAAACTACGTATAAAATTCTCAATGTTTACATTAATTATAGGGTCAAGGTGACCGAATTAAATTGTAATATAATGCTTTAGAGGTAATTAGAAGCAACGTTGGGACATAAAGTCCACGTAGAAGATTGAAATTTGTGACAAAAGTTGGCGACAATTTGGCTTGACATGGCCAGGGGTACGCCTGTACCCTAGGCATGTCAAGGATTGAGGACACGCCTACCAGGTACGACCGTGCCAGTTGGGCGTGTTAAGCC
>JANIMX020000258.1:277214-295846 GCA_024582655.2 Erythroxylum kunthianum | reverse complement strand
AAGATATTCTTCCTTTCTAATTTATACCTATGTTTCTCTTCAAACTATTATACTTATATAATTACTTTAGTGATGAAAAAAATCCATATTGCTAATATATAAAATGAATTAGATGGAATATGTAACTCATGATGTAATCTTTTCATATGTTTTTGTAAAATGTATTATTTTGTGAACTGTAATGTCGAGATAGCTTTGCTATAGTTAATAATAACTTTATTCAATTTTCAAAAAATATATATATATAATGAAAGTAGTTAAATTTTACTAAATATTTGTCTTGTCAAGTCTTACTTAGGATGTACGTATATACTTTAAGGTTTTTTATTTTAAAAGTTAATTTAGGAAATTGGAGTTAAAGATATACTTACTAATGGTATATGCATATATTAAAACTAAATTTTATATATTATTTCATTTTTTTTAGATAAATTCTTTTAATTATATTATGAAAAAATATATTGAATATATCATATTCTCCATATTTTATAGCATTACATATTATGACATATGAAAATTTATACATTTGTTAGCACTATATATTATTATCATGTGTATCACAATGATACAACGTACCAGGGTTGTACGTACAATCTTTCTATTACATGATTACTTAGCACAATTGAATTCTGATAATATAAGTGTTGACACTAAGATACGTAGATTTACATTTTCATAGGTCGTGTAGTGCTACAAAATAATATTGAAATACATTTAATATTTTGATCATAGTTCAAAATATATGAAATTGAACTTTTTCTGACATGCTCAATTATTTATAATTACAAAGACCATCAAACTTCAGTTTTGTATTACAATAAATACTCTTTATTAATTTTAAGTATTTGAATCTAATACTTTTATTAACTTTTGAGTACATAAACCTATCTTATTATTTATTATGGGACATAATATACATAAATTAATCATAAAAAATAAAGTTATTTTCATCAAATTGTGCTGCAATTAACTTTACATTATATTCTTAATATATAAAAGTGAAATGCATTATATTATGAATTTTATTTTCACATATATTTTTAATGATATAAAATTAAATCCTCGATAATATGTAGATAAATTGTAACTTAATAGATATTTAATTAACTTTGATTTTATTAATTTATTTCAAAGCATTTAATGTATCGTAAATTTATAAATTTATTTATTTGAAATTTGGAAAGATATTAATTAATTATGTTGTATCTTGATTTTATAGTAATGAATTATTTTTTAAAACACTTATTTTAAATAAATAAAACATGAGTTATTTTCGCGAAGATAGACTAAAATTATTGCCAATAGTACTTTTGCTATGGATTACAAAAGTAGTAAGAGAAATAATTTAAATTTAAACTAATATTTAATGTACATGTAAATGAAAATGACCTATTAGGAACATGTAACCTAATTCAAACACCATCTAACCATTAAATAAAAAATTAATTAACTAATTTTTACTTAACTATCAATCAAATGAAGATGTCATCAAAATTAATTGAAGATTAATGAATTAGGATTTGTGACTTGAGACGATATAAAAATCAATGTTTAACAATGATTAAAAACTCAGCTGGTTTTTTAGACTAAGTTACAAATTCCAAACTGTTATTAGGAACCATAGCTTGTGAATGTGACATTTTGTACCTTTAAAGGTTGTATATATAGTTCTTTTAATGAAATTAATTACTTTTCAAAAAGAAAAAAAAAACCCGACCAGTTAATTAATTAATATGTTAAAAAAAACCCGACCGGTTAAAATCGATATGTTTATTAATTAATAGGTTAATTTTTGTAAATTAATAAATTCTTATAAGTTAAAATATATTAATAAATTTTATTTAACATTTTTTAATTAAACTTCAAATTCTTTTATTAATAAAAACAATATTTTCAACCGTATTTCAAATTCGTTAATTGTATTCAATCTTTAACAAGTTTTGTGACAGGCTAGTGCCGGTTGAACCTTTTAAAACTTAAATATCTTATCTTATCGGTTTAACTTTCAGTTCGATTTTTAAAACATTGATATTTAGAAAATTATCCCAATGTTTAAAAGGTTGAATGGATTATATCAAATAATTAAATTAAATTTTGTCAAATTCACTTAATCATATGATTAAGTTGAGTGTAAAAATCATAAGATAAAATATTTGCCATTTTTGTTAAGTGAAATAATTTATTAGTGAATGAGATCAAAGATTTTCTTTTTCTTTTTCAACTTCATTTTTTGCAATTATTTATGTTTTATTAATTATAGTAAATCAGTATCCCAATATATATTTTTCAGACATTGATGGAAATGCATGTGGACATTTTTGGGAATTCTAAAAGCACAACAAAAAGATATTGGAGGACTAAAAAGCAAAAGAAAAGAAAAAACTTTTATCATTAAGATTGACGTCATTACAGCTATTCCGGCTCACGTGCATGCATCCAGAACCCACACGCATCCCGTAGATGGTTTTACTGTCATCAGCTGTAAATTTAAATTATGGTTGAAATTAGTTGCTAATTCAGGTGAAACTCATACTTTCTCCGTCTAAATTATGGCAACAGAACAAAATGAATGTTAATTTGTCAGTTAAATACTACTAAGAAAAGATTAAGTCATCCTCCTCTCCCTTATCCTTCACCTTTTTGACTTAGTATTTTACTTAATTAAATGTTACAAGTTTTGATAAATTTTGCCTAACCTCTCCCTTATCGGTACAGCCGCCCATAGTGTATTTAGCCATTATTTTGTATTGTTGTGCTCGATTTCAGCTGCATTATGTTGCCGTCATGACACTATTTTATTAAAAAAATGAAATATAAAAAAAAATATACTCAAAATATAAAGTAAACTACAAGAACAACAACAATTCAATAATTTTTTTGCTAAATACGCAACTTTTGGGGAGGTCCAGTAATATGCACCCTTACCTTTAACTAATAGAAAATGTTTCCAAATATTCTACATGAAAAACAAACGAGTAAATAAATAAATCAAACAAGTCATTACAAGAAGAAAAAGGAAATTAAATTAAAAATATAATAATAATAATAATAATAAGTAGGGAAATTTTAGGCTAGATTACCAAGAGGTAAATACTACATATTTAAATATATAGGATAATACAAGAGGAAAATGTTAAAAGATATATGAGAATGACAAGAATCTCTTTATGTGAGATCCTTTGTCTATATCTAAGTAAGAAAAAAAAAATTAATTGCGGACCATGTCCTCGGTAAGTTCCTGAAGAGTCATATTAATCTTGATCACCTCCCACAATTCTTCTTAGGCCTTTCTCTTTTCCTTTTACAATCTCTAAGTACAATTTTCACACATCTTCTCACTAAAGTATATGTGTATCTCCTCTTAACATGTTTAAACCACCAAAGTCTTGTCGCTCTTAATTTTTTTTAATAATATTAGTCACATTTAATTTGTCTCTTACCCTTACATTCATGAACTTATCTCTTTTAGTAAGATTGCACATTTAACGGAGCATCTCCATCTCTACTATCATTACCTTATGACTATGCACATGTTTAATGGGTCAACACTCCGCTCCATAGAGCATGGCCGACCTAATCACTAAACAATAAAATTTACCTTTAAGTTTGAGTGATATCTTCTTGTCACATAAAATTTATGATGCACTTCTCCATTAAGCCATCATGATCTGATACGGTAAACTATGTCTTCATCAATCTCTTCATTGCTCTGGATTATAAATCCTAGATACTTAAAACACTCTGAACTAATCTTTACATCCACATCAGTAGTCACCCTATGTCTTAAAAAGTTATACTCTTCATACACAGTCTTATTCCTACTCAATTTAAAGCCATTCGACTCTAACTTATCCATCTAAAATTCAAGCTTGACATTGACATCCACTAAAATAATGTTGTCAGCAAATAATATACAACAAGGCACATCATTTTGGATATTTTTGGTGAGCTCATCAATCACTACTGCAAATAAAAAATGGCTTAAAGATGAGGCTTGGTGTAGCCTAATATAAATAGAAAAATGTTCTGCATCTCTTTTGATCATCCTTACTCTAGTTTTTATTCTTTCATACATATCCCTAATAACTTGTATATAGGTCATAGAAACTTCCTTAACTTCTAAACATCTTCACATAATTTTCCTAGGTACCATGTCATACGCATTCTCTAAATTAATAAAAATTATGTATAGATTACGCTACCTTTTCTTGTAATATTACATTAATCTTCTAAAAAAATGTAAAGCTTCTGTCGTGGACCTTACTGACATGAAGCCAAGCTGATTTTGCAAAATAAAAGTATCATTTCTCACTCTCTTCTCAATCACCTTCTCAATCATCTTTCTAAGTTTCAACTAATATAGAAAATATCTCCCAATGGTAAGTAGTTATTCCTATGAGATTTTTTCAAAAAATTATCAAACTATCTATATTATTTGGTCGTGATGGCTCTAGTTAATAAAATTTTGTGCATCAATTATATATATATATATACACACACATATATATGAATTATCTATATGACTATTATTTTGATAATATTCACAATCATCATAAAGCATGTTATCTATATTACTCATACATACTAACAAATAATTTATGATATATAAGAATAATTTGGACTAAAACTAGTCATAATTATCATATAACTACAAAAATTACGATTATTTATTCATTAATATAAATTTGTTTCTATTCCTTAACTGGATTTCGAATAGATGTTGGACTGTTATTTTAACTAATGTGGGAACTGTAGCAATTAAAATGTGTTTTTAATTGGATGCAGGTCTACAGTTAGAATACCTATCCTCCAAGTAGTTCCAGCTATACTGTATGATTTCATTTATATTTGGTACTTCTGTGTATTTGGCCCGTTTTCTGATGAAGAATTTTTTTTTTTTGGGATATATAGTGTATATCAGCACATTTCTTCATCGTAGCTAATACCAACAGTATCAAATGCATATAAACAAAAACTAGTGTTTATCAAAAGTTTCAAATGCATACTGTTACTAATTTTTAGTAAGATAATAAATCTACATTCAGATTAGCTTATTCGTAATGGTTGCATAAATCATGACTTTGATGTAAGTGCTAGAGGAGTTTCTGTAAAGTTAAAAAAATGTAATATTGCATTTATAGTACATGGATTAGCCTTTCGTCTAACTAAGTGTATATACAAAAAGTAGCAGGAGTTACATATGTCGTTTCTGTAAGTAGGTAGAAGCTGTAATTGAAGAGATTTGATGAAAAAAGAAGAGGAGGAAAGAAAGATGTACATGTCTTTTTCAAGCTAAAATAATTGTAGTCTCGTTTTAAGTAGTTCTAACAGAATGTACAAGTTATGAGTGTTGGGAATGGTCATGGCCGTCGTGCATGGAACCATTTCCCAACGAGAATCGAATCAGTACTCTCTCCTTGCCTTTCCTTTTGCTTTTTCACAGTATTGCTACAGCCTTCTTTACCACTCCCCAAGAAAACTGGTGCTAGTCTCGGTTGGTATTATTTTTATTATATGCTATTATTATAATTTATTGTTTGCAATTATAATTTATGTTCTCAAATATTCTTTTATAAAGATGAAGATTTAGGTCGAAATGGAAATTGACGCTATTAACAAAAAAGAAAAGTGAAAAGAAACCAAGAGGATGACAAGGAGTTAGGAGGAAAAGAAACTGACAGTGAAAAAGCCATAACAGTGAAGAAGAAAAAGAAAAAGAAAAGATGCATGGTCAAAATTTCAATTTTGAACCTCGAAGACTTCTATCTTTCCATCATCAACTTCGACTATCTTTATCGAAACTCCACCATTACTTCTCCTTCTTTTGAACCCCATATACATTATAGAAAATCCCTAACATTATGTCCTTTTCATAGAAGACAAACCTTCGTATCCTTAATCAAGTTCGTTCCTTGAACTAACAGCCTAGCCATGCACCCCCTTTAGTTTGAGCTACGTTCAGTCTTCATGCCTCTTTTTAACAACACTGTTATGCACGAGTAACCATACTCGATCGAATACTGTTCAGTATCATTATTCTTCTAATTAAATCTATGACTAACGATGAAATAAAATAGTCATATAAAATATGTTTACATGTTGAATTTCTAGGTTAGAATTGATTAAATTTTGAATTTTTCTAATAATCATGCGTCATAACCAATAAAACTTCAGAAAATTTGCAGTTTATCTTTTAAGTTGGATGCTTTTACATGTATATGGTACCTCTAACTTGACATATTTGATATAAGAAATTTCTATTTCTCCAACTTAACATTTTGATATTGGAAAATTTTCATGTAATAAGTTTTCTTCAAGTAAAATATTCGAATTTTCTTCCACATGATACAAGGAAGTATATACATTTTTAAATCTCGATTCGAAGTGGAAGGTCAACTTAGAGTTACGGTTGATGAAGAAAGGAAAAGAAAAAAAATGCTATATATAGATAGAAACCTAGGAAAAATGATAAAATATAAGAGAAAAGTTAAGGGACCTCAAAAATAATTTTTAGGGTCATTTCACACTCAATATAATCGTACCAACTCCATCTATCAAATTAAAATTAATAGAAAATGTATACACTAGTTAAAAAATAATTAATTTTATAAGTGGTATTTTCAATTAAAGAAATGGAGTATAATGGCAAGAATGTAAAAAAGTGATTGGTTCTAGGACATCCTGTGCCATATTGAAAATGTAATGTTGTCCTGGAAGCCCTTTTGACTATATATATATATATATATATGTCCCCTTAAAACCCTTTTGACTATATATCCTTCAATTAAGTTCCAAAGTACGAATATATAGGGAATATTCAAAATTGAAAAGTAGCCTCCATTTTTTGGCCGTATAGTGACTGCTGGGGGTGGGTTCTCAAGTGTGTTATTGAGAAGAGAAATGAACCATCAACATATTCTACAAGAAGAATAAAAGAGTGGGGACGTTCTCTTCCCTAAGGTTTTCTTTTATGCACGGATCGAATATTTGATTTGTCTGGTATGTAGTAGTGAAATTGTTCCTCCTTATCTAGCTTGTCAAGGATATAAGAATGAGGGACCTAATTCCAATAGTCAAAAGGATTTCCTTTTGATTCATTGTTTAGAGGACCAAAAAAGAGCTTGGTTGGGGTATGTTGTGCTTAGAGGTTACAGTAAATGCTTTATGTAGGGACGATGGCACACGCTGCTGATAATTTGGAGCTTCTTTCTGGGCATCTTCCCTTACTCCATGACTTCTCGAACTTGGCGTTAATTAAGTTGATAGTTGAACTACGATTTCTCAGGCTATAAGCTTAAGTGAAACTGAATTAGATTTTGATTAATTCCTAATTGAAATACAACTTGTTAAATGGATTTCTGAACTCTTCTGCAAAATTATGTCAACACATGTACATTTGGTAATAAGTAATTAAAAGTTCAGCCATTGCCAAATTAATTAATTAATTTCGTCAAATGCATTTAAGAAGGGCGTTCACGGAATTCTAGAATATGGAATTTACTTGGTGATGGTTTCATGAACTCGCCACCTCCAAAGAAACCCTAGAAAAAGAGCCTGTAGGTAGAGAGCTTTAACAATAATTCATATTTCTCTTTTCTTTGGAATCTGATTTCAGATTTCCTTTATCTCTTTTTTCTAAATATAGTTTCTTGTGATTCATCGTTCTATGAGTTAAAGTGAAGAACATGAAAAAGAAAGCCTCCCTCTACTGGCTACCTCAATCTACTCCATTTTCGAGGCCTTGGCATGTATATAAGCCACCACAACCCAAGCAACTAAAATCATCAGTTCCTTCAACAGTCTGTTCTTCTTCAAGTACTGCTCCTTTCCAATTCACTAGTACTGAATACATCTCTTCTTTCTAAACTTTGAGCTAGCTAATTGTCCTCCATTTCAAGGTAAGCTGTTGAACCCATCACCTTTTTTTTTTTATTTTTTTTATAATTCCTAGGCCCTTCAAGGCTGCAACTCTTGTATATGTTCGCCAAACTTTCTCTTTCAAAATCAAAGATTACCACAAGAGCTGTATGGAAGGGTTTAGGTAGATTAAATATTCAAGTTCTATGCTTGAAGTCTAAATCTTTAAACTTATAAATTGAATATTTTCTGGACAGATAGGTCTCCTAATCTCCTCCACGCCTTACTAATTAATTTGCATGGAAACTTAATAGGTTTGGGAAGATGAGCAGACCCGGTGACTGGAACTGTAGGTCGTGCCAACATCTCAACTTCCAGAGGAGGGATTCATGCCAGCGATGTGGGGAACCGAGGCCTGGCGAGAGAGGAGATTTTTATGGAAGTTTTGGAGGGAGGGCTGGCGGGTCATCATCCTTTGTTTTTAATACCGGTCCTGATGTTAGGCCTGGCGATTGGTATTGCACTGCTGGCAACTGTGGAGCTCACAATTTCGCTAGCCGTTCAAGCTGCTACAAGTGTGGTGCTTCCAAAGATGAGTTATCTTCCGGTGGATTAGACTCTGAAATGTCGCGCATGAGAGGTTTTGGGTTCGGCGGCGGCAGCACCAGCCGATCTGGTTGGAAATCCGGCGATTGGATTTGCAGCAGGTTAATCATCCCTAACTCATACTGACAGTATCTTGTTCTAGTTTTACTATATGTTTGTAATTTTAACTATTGCGGGTTTATTTATGAACTTATAGGTCTGGCTGCAATGAGCATAACTTTGCCAGCAGGACCGAATGCTACAGATGCAATGCTCCGAGGGACTCCGCTAGCAGATCTTCATATTAGTTCATAACAAATTATGCTTTTTAAGGTACGTATATTAAGTACTCAATCACTTGTTTTATATTTTAAATTTTCTTTTCTGTATAGACATATATTGGACTCTGCTAACTTGTCGATGATTCTTTTACTACCCAGTCATCAGATACGTACTGCAGCAATTCGAGAAGAGAATCAAGAAAGGCAATTCCAAGCTCCTAGATATCCCAGACGACGTTTGCTTTTTTCTTTTAAATTAATATTAATTATCCGGTACCCACCTCTAGTTTTGTGTTTGTTTTCCTCTTGGATATTTGTTTGAAGACTATATAGTTGGGGAAGAGAGCTGCATCATCACTTAGCATTTTAAGAGCTTTCTTGTATAACTCTGCAAAATGTAGTTCATGAAATATATGGATTCAGTGTTGTCACTTCTCTATATGTTTAAGATAAATCAGTCTCACCTTGTTCATTTGGTCCATCCATTTTTGTCTGAATTGTTTTAGATAATCACTTAACGAAAAGTGAATATGGAAGTTTGTTTTTCATTAACATATATGATAAGTGAAATAGTATTTCACATTACGTTGGGTGTCAATATATGTTAGTTACGTGCACATAAAGTAATCAAATAGTGATACTTATACATACTATAATCTGAAACTTACGATAAATAAACTATAATCAGTGACTGGACACCCAAATTCGGACATAATATATTTTCTTAATATGACGTTGATTTTAGTTAATTAAAATCACATTTCGATGAAATTTCAAGTGTCTGGTTTAGGAACAAATGGTGGTCCAAATTATATGCTGAACTTAAAATTGTAAATAATAATTACCAAAGACCATATCTTTTCACCAAACTAAAGTAACTAAGTTTACTGGGTATATGTTCTTCTCTGAAACTACGTACTATGGCTTCAAACACAGACTAGGGACGATAAGATAACATGTGTTCCGAATAATCATCACATCTTCAAAACTCGAACGGGAGAGAGTTTCTCGAATAGAACGCGGCGTTCCGGTAACCATAGGTCTCATCATAATTGCAAAGCCGGTGATCTCGTTTCCAGCGATAAGCCCCAAGAGTAAAAAAATAAAACTGTAGGATCACTAATGATAATACGTACTGAGGGGCAAATATATCTTATGGTTTATATGAAAGTTAAAAGCGAGACTTTGATTTTCAATTATGTTTTTAAATATTAAGTCCAATTTTAAAAGCTAAACTTAATATTTGATTTTTCCAGAATTTATGGGTGTATTTAGTTAGAGAAAATTGTTTTCTGTTTTCATCAACCAATTTTTATTGAAAATGAAAATAATTCATTTTTATAAAAATTTTTAAAAAAGTGTTCATTTATTATTATGAAAAAACTGTTTTCTATTTTTAAAAACTGAAATTTCATACCAATAGATGATGAGCCTAGCATAAAGTAGTGTTGGATTGATTAAAGAAGGCTGTTTGATTTGGCAAAAATAAAAAAATGTAGGCGATAGAAGAAGACTAACGTGAATGAGAGGAAAGGTTATGAGAATGACGTGAAATTGACGTTGTAAGCTCCGTGTTTTCAATTTTTTTAACGTATTTTCAGTTTGAAAAACTACTATTTTTTTAACAAAGAAAATTTTAGAAAATAACCTGGTCTTGTTTTCACCAAAATTCTTTTTAAAATTTGAAAACTAAAAAAAATAGTTTTCACCAATTTTTTTTTATAAAAGAGTCAAATATGAAAATAAACTTATATTTTTTTTTCATTAAAAAATTTCTTGAAAACAATCTCAGTTTTCTGTAAGTGAATAAACCCTAGGTAACTTTTCATCTTTGTAGAAATCTTTAGAATTTAAACATCTTTATTTTTTATTTTTGAAAAATACCCAATTAGATTTGCCTTGAATTCATTTTGAAAAACTCAATTCATCTAAGAGTCTAGAAAATCTAAATAATTATTGTAAAACGATATTAAAATAATTTAATCAATTAATATTAAAATTTAATAACCCTAACATGACGTTGAAATAAAAAAATAAAAAATAAAAAATGTTAACCACAACTACAACAAACCCAATTTTTTTACTTTGTTAGGGTCAGGTGAGAGGCATCAATTATATGCAGACTTTCTCTTATATTTTTTATAAAAAGATTGTTTCCGTTATTATAATCTGTGACCTTTCAGTTACAAATGAGTAATTTTACCAATTGCTCCAGCACTCTCCCTCTAAAAAAAAAAGTATTGTCTGACCAAATTTTATTTATTAAACTTTTCTGAAATTGTCAAACCAAATATAAACGTATACATATAGTAGTTCATTCTTCTTTTGTTCTAACTTGGCTATTGGAAAATTCCTTAGATCAACAATAACAATTATTAATGAATGTTAAACACTCAAACAAATATACTTTTTGAATGTAGTATCTCTATTATATATGGTTCCAAATTCTTAAAACAAGAAAACTAAAAAAAACCTATAAATGTTGATTGAAAGTTTTTGAAGCATTTAAGCTTAATTATTTAATTCTAAACTTAATTATTCAATTCACTGGAAGAAAGTAATTTGAATATATTAAATTTTTACTTCTTATCATTATAACTAATTTAATTTCACATTAAAATTTTATGAATATAAACCTTAAGAAGGCTAAATAGCAAGATTTATAGATTAAAGGAATGGTCACCTATTATGAATAGGTTAAGGTTTAATATGATAAAATAAAAATATAGTTACTAATTTTTCTCTCAGAAATTAATCAAAAATATGTATTCTATTATCTTAGTATCTTATTATGATGACGAAATAATCATTTTGTCTTTGTCTTCTTTTCTTAGGTGAGAGAAGCTCTCTTTAATATAAGAATATGTATATAAGATCTTTACAAAGAGAGTATAAGAGACAATAAAAGAAACCTAAGAGAGAGAGAGAAGGAGAAGAAAATATAAACTATATTTTGTTCTTTTATATTGCTGTCAGTTTGTATTTAGTTTATTTTTGTACCCCCTAACCTACTTTAAAATACCAAACTCATCCTAATTTAACTCGATATAGAAATTATAACCTATTAATTTTGAGAAAGAAAAGAAGTATGATGATACATGCATACTGATTATGTAAGCTAAAAGCATAAATGGCAAATCAAGACATTAACTTTTTAGTAAGTAGTTTCATAATTGTATAAACGTTTAGAGACAATTCTAGTGTTTTAACTTACAAATATTCATTTTACATATAATTATAATACTAAATAATATAAAAATAGAAGGAAAACTAATTCCAACTCTTTGATAATTGTAAAAATCCCTCCTTAATTGATTAACCAAGAAAGGGTCATAATGTCTCCTTTACTTAGAAAACAGAAATCAAATAAATAATAAATAATAAATAAAGTTTAACTTGAACTACATTTCAAGCATTCAATTTTAAAAATAAATAATTTAATAACAAATTTCCAAAAATTATTATGAAAAATAAAAATATATTCAATTAATCATATATGGCTGGATAAAGTTATGTGTTAACATTGATAGCAGCACTGCATTATCCTTTAAAACATAAGTTGATGAATTATTATCAGTGCATGTTTTAAGTTTATCTACAAACTGTGGGAAGGTTAAGATAGTGAAATTAATAGACTTAGCCATGGAAGATAAAAAGTAATAGTTTAATCTGCCTATTATGTCCAAATGGTACAAAGAGTGGTGACACAATTAAATTTACGTTAAAATTGGTTCATGTTTTTACATAATTATTAATTTGATAAACATAATGGATGCTTCATGCAAGCCTAACGATATATCTTAAAAAGGACAGCTTTATTAAATCTTCACAAGTTGATGAACTTTCAAAAAGAAGAAAAGCATGGTGCGCATTAAGAAACTATTATAGTGTTTAACCTCTTTTTTTTAATTACACTTCAACTTTTGAATTTTTAGATTTTATTTGAACCATTATTTTTTGTTAATATTTACTTTGGTTAACTAGCTTACGTTAAATTACATTAAATTTCAATGATTTGGAAACAACATTTTTACTAGTTAGAGGTAAGATTGCGTATTATTGAACCTTTCTATATCCCGCTTAAGAGCGAGATTTCTATTAAATGTTGTTATTGCTAACTTTTGGCGTGTTTTTGACCAAAACATGCTTAAAAATGAATCAGGAAAGCATTGATCTATTTATGACTAATAGAAAGGTTGTTTCTATATCCCTAATTAATAGAAAGGTTGTTTCTAAATGATTAAAATTTAATATAAGCTAGTTAAATAAAGTAAATATAACAAAAAATAATGGTTGAGATTTCTATTAAGTGTTGTAGTTGTTAATATTTTTGCGTGTTTTGACCAAAACTTGCTTAAAAATGAATGAAGAAAGCATTGATCTATTTATGGAACAAGCTTAGGGATAAGATTGCGTATTATTAGATTTTTATATATCCGCGAAAATGGAGGTTAATACTAAAATGAGAGTAATACGTACGGCTCATAAAGCAAGTATAAAAAAGAAAAGAGAAGCTTTAATACGTTTGAGCATGCTCGGTTTGCAAAGTTGGGCAAAGGGGAAACTTTTATAAAAGTTTAGGCCATCTACTCGTGCCTTGAATTGGATAAAAAGATGTCTTTGTGTTTCGCTACCATTGACTATCACAGTGTCTGTTTAAATTTCAACTCTTTTCCTTAGTCCAACGATTATTTATATATAGATGTTTCGGGCCCAACGGCCATTTGATTTCTCATGATTAAAGATGTCAAATGTTCTTCTTTTATGATCAAGAGTTCAATCAACTTCTTATCCTTGTTGCATTGGAAACTTAAAATAGGCTATGCCCAAAGACTTCAATCCTTGTTAGATTGAATTGCATTGGAAACTTAAAATAGGCTAGTTATGGCATTTCATTGCTAAAGACTAAAGAGCCTTTTTTATTTTTGTAGATTCAATTGGCGCTAAGTGACCTTTACTTTAAGCTCTCAATGTCAATGTTCTTTTATGAAACTATTTTAATATTTTAGCAAAAGTCTGTTTGAAAAGTCGCAAGAATTTTATCAGATGCTATTAACCTGTCATATTTGCTATTAATTAAAATAAAAGGCATTAAAGTTAGATGAATACAACACTTATATATATATATATGCTATATTTAATAAAACAAAATGATTATATCTTTCTTTAATCATATTTTAAGTTATTCAATTTTGTTTAATCTTTATTATATACCAATTTTATGATGATCTAATATAAGTTGAACCTTTAAACTTTTAATTTTTTTTATTTTATTAGTTTAATTTTCAGTCCAATTTTTAAACATTAGTAAAAACTTTAAAGGATCTTAATCACAACGTGCTCTGTTATGGTGTTTTGATTATACTAAAAGATTTTCTATTATGAGAAACTAAAAGAATGGTTAGATTTTGGTAATTCTAGTTGAATTTGAAGTTTGAATGCATATGCTTATGAACAGAAAAAGATATGGTAACGATTTGAATATGCAAGCGTATTTCATTTTATTAGATACAAAACTAAGCTTAATAGAGCATGTTCTTTACATATGGAAGCTCATGAATCCACTCACTGTTTTAAGTGGGTAGATACAACTCGAAAGCTATAAGTAATTTCTAATTCATATCTAAAGTCAGAAAATTGGTTGCTAGGACCAAGAAACAGGAAAAAAGAATTATGCGACAAATTTATTTAATTGTAAAATAATTTCTCAACCACTAGCTTTTAAAAGGTATGTTTCCATTAGTTAATCAAACTATAAAAGACAAGTCAAATTAATTTTTCTTTTTTTGTTTCTTATCTTATGTTGTTTATGACTGATATATATATAGAAAAAAGGAACATAAGTTCACATCAATATCAAATGCTCTTTAGTATGAAAAAATCACCTTCTTAAACATATATTGCAATCCTGTGATTTTGTTTTGTGATAGAAAAAATAATAACTAAAGTGACTATTGGCCCAAAAGCATATTTGAAGCAATTGTTAACTTGAACATCCGCAGTGACATATGATTGAGTGAGAAGTAGTACTTGCCTTCGCTAACATCAACAAAGCACATGAAGTCACGTAAAGCCAACCTTAAAGTGAAACACAGAATCTTGCTAAAAGCTATATAATGGAGTGTAGTAGCAGACACTAATGAATGAGTTGTTACTTTTTGACTGAAAGAAATAATATGCGTATATTTGATGATACCCAAGAGGTCAATGAGGGAACCCACAAAAGGTGTTATCTTGAAACCTTTGGAATCCTATGTGAATTATATTCTTTAAAACAACTGTTCATCATTTTTTTTTATCTTCTTTGCTTCAACTTCATTAGACATTAAAAAGTTAACCCCATCCGTTAATTATAAAGCATAACGAATGGTAATAGGATTGGAATCCAATACTTTATCTTCATTGTTTCTCATTTTCTTTTCCATTTTTATGTTGGTCATAATTAAAAAGGAAGTAAGAAGTACAAGAACAAAAACCTAAGCAACAGATTGATTGACCAATATGTAAAGTACAAGAATGAACATTATTTTTTTCTCTTTTGCTTATGTAATAATATTAATATTAGGGTTACAAATTCAAAATACAAAACAAGCACGATCGTGCACCACTCCTTTGCCCATGTATAATTTTTTGTCAGGAATTTTGGACATCTCGTAGTAAATCGATCATATCTCCTAGGATACTGATCCGATTAGCCTAATTTTGGTGGCGTTGGAAAGATAAGACCTAGAGGAAGAGAATTCATAAAAAATCATGATCTAAAAATGTCAGTATCTAGGTTGAATTTAGTGAGCAATTCAGTCCTTATATTTTTGTCTCCATTAAGGGTTGTTGCTGGCAATGATTATTAATTTGGCCATATCTCCTAAATTATTGAACCAATTGACGAGATTTTTGTAGCCTTGGAAAGATAAGACTTAGGGTAAAAACTCTTGTGGAGGGTTCATGGTCTAATAAAGGCAATAGCTAATCCTAATTAGAGAGAGAAGTTTGTCCATCAAAATGAAATGTGTGAATTTTAAAATTTCTTCATAATGCATTTTTGAATTAATTCAAGTATGATAGAACATATGAATGTGTTTTTTTTCCACACCTTTGAATATGACATGAATTTGATTATACCATGATTGGTTTTAGCCTACAAAGTCCAAGTTGTCGATAAATAGGCATTCTTAGAAGGGTCTGTAGCTACTTCTGGACACTTCGGTGTCGAGACTTCGGTCTCTTTTGGACACTTCGATGTCGAGACGTAAGTCTCTTCTGTGATACCAATGGTATCTTCTAAGACATGTTATCACTTCTGTCAAGGATAAGCAGGCTTTACTTTGATTTCTGATGTGAATTCTAGTTTGATAATATTTTGACAAGCGTGCCTCGAGCACTTCTGAAGTATAAAATCTCAGATTTCAATTCCGTTCTGTTTTGCATGGATTCTGCTTTATAATTTTGTTTTGACATATTTCTGTTGTGTTTCTGATATACATATTCTGGCATCATCTTGCATAAGCCAGTTAGGACAATATTTTAGTTTTTGTCGATTTTTCCACTAAGCTATGTAAGCTTAACACAGAGTGTTCTCTCCATGTAGGTCAAGGTGATAAGGATCCAATCAGGACAAGCAATACAAAGAAGGACAAAGGTTTAGCTTAGCGTCAGTTTCAATATTTTAGTTCTCATTTTTGCAATTGACCTTGAAGGTCCATTTTGTATATTTTACACTTTGTAATTGGTCTTAAGGACCTAACTTGTAAAGCAAGTGAATTGTAATCCGTTGTGACTGTTTTGTTAAGTTCTGAATGTTGTAAATGGCTTGAATGAATGAATGGAATGATGCACATATGTTTTAAATTTTTCGCTGCGAAGTTTTTAGTTTGTCTATTCCGTTCAGTGGCACACCCCGGTATCCTCCCAGGGGGTATTGGGGCGTGACATTATTGCTATCATTTATCCTGAGGAAATTGACTGTTTTTCTGGCCACAAAATTATTATGAGGATTTTAAAAAATGTGTATAGGAGATCCAGGTATTTGATATACCTTTTAGGGGAAATTACTTCACTTGGAGTAACAAGCAACAAAGAAACTCCTTAGTGAGAAGGAAACTAGGTAGTTGCTTAGCTAATGTTGAATGATGTCATTCCTTTCCTAATTCATAAATGTTATTTCACAACAGTTCCTTATTTGACCATTCACCTATCTTGGTGTTTCTCAATTCTCCATAACTTGGTAGATCACCCTTCATATTTAATGACTATCTAACAAAAGCTACAGGCTTTACAAAGGTTGTTGAACAATGATTCAGTCATCCAATTCAAGGCACCAAGCAATTCAAATTCATGAGGAGATTGCATCTTAGCAAGGAAATTAGTGGGAATACTATACATCTGATCATTATAGCTAGAAAAAAATTGGATTCAATACAAGCCAGACTCTATACTAATCCTAATTCAACTAAGCTGATTGACCAAGAAAATCAGGCAATGCAAGCTTACACTAAGGCCCTGAAGTTTCATGATTCACTTTTGAAGCAAAGGGCAAGGGTGAATTGGCTGAAAAGTGGAGATAGAAACACATAATTCTTCCATAAGGCAATACTAGCTAGAAAGGAAACAAATAGGATTGTAGCTATTAACCAAGGAGATACCTATACAAAAACTTAATCTCAAATTACACAACTGGTAGTTGAACATTTCTCAAACTTACTAGGGACTCCCTCTACTTCAAAGTCTTCTCCAAGAATCCTCAGGGAGATAATTCAGGATCGGATCTCACAATAGGAATATGTCAAGCTGTCAGCTCTAATAATAGATGGGGAGATAGACCGAGCCTTCAAAGCAATCAGCCCAAGAAAAGCCCCAGGCCCGGATGGATTCAATGCCAATTTCTTCAGGAAAACAAGGGATACCACTTATTCCAACCTTCAGGAGGTTATGAAGGAGTTATTCAACAGTGGTAAGTTACTAAAAGAGATCAACTCCACCCTAGTTACTCTTATCCTCAAGAACAACAACCCTTCTAAGCTTGGAGATTATCGTCCAATTGCTTGTTGTAATACTATCTACAATGTCACGACCCGGAACCATCCAAACCCGTGACAACCGCCGCATACCGGAACTACGGTTGCACGCGATACCGTTAATTCGACTATGCAAGACTTGTCAATACCAGTACATTATCATTTCATTAACTTTTTTACAAAAATTCGGCAGTATAACTATTATTTTCGGACTAGCCAAAAATTTTAAAACCCTGCAAAGAAACTTTGGAAAACACTTCCAAATACAAACTCCCTCAACCACAACTACAGGACCTCAGGTCCAAAAGGCAGAAATCACAGCACTTCAAAAAGATCACAATTTCACTCAGCAAACAAACCAGATAACTATTTGTACACTAAAGTTCCACACAATGTCACAAAAGAGATCTCTAAAAGGGATATTTACGTCACTTTTGCTCTAACTTTTCAACGAAGCTAGAATTTTGTGCCGAAGTGCCTCCAAGGCCTTAAAACACATGTAATTTAGTCCCCGTGATTTTTGGCATCCAAAAGGACTCAGTTTTTACGCATTTAGAAGCTTATGCGTTGAAATTCACATTTACCGATAAAGTGCACTTTGCACATTGCACCCTACCAGATATCTCAAGCATATCAAAACCAGAGAAGTCTACTTTATAGTCTGGAACTCAAAATAAAGAATATAACATCTTAACACAGTTATAAATCTAGAAACAGTACCTCTCAGAGTCGGTGTTATATACAAGTTCATTTCCAAGGTGCTAGCAGCTAGGATGAGAACTACCATTCCTAATGTTATTGAAAGTAATAAAGGATCTTTCATCCCAGGTAGAAGTATAGGGGATAACATAGCCTTGGTACATGAGTTATTTAAGCAATATATGAGGATAGGAGG
>JANIMX020000258.1:135151-149180 GCA_024582655.2 Erythroxylum kunthianum | reverse complement strand
AAGCAACTTAATTTTGAAAGTTAAGTTCAAGTCCATTATTTTATTTAATTTTTTTTCCTATAATTTATATATGGTTGTCATATATTTTAATTCATTTAACTTTACATTTTTATATCCATCTTATTATATTTGACTTTTTTTTTAAATTTCAAATTTAAAATTTTTAAGTTTGGATATAAAATTTTGAAATTAATAAAACGATGATTATGGTTAAACTGTTGTTTAATCGTAGTCAGTTAAACTGACGGTTAAACCGGCTGTTAAACCTTGTTTAACCGTGGTCGGTTAAACCTGTGGTTTTCAAACTGTAACCTAAACCGTAGATTGGCGATTAGGTTAAGGTTTATAGATTTTCATAAACCGTAACCGGCGGTTTATTAACTGTGGTCAGGCCTATCCGGCGGTCTAAAACCGTGAATGAATTGGCAGTTTAACTAGTAATTCACGGTTTTAAAATTGGTCTAATTGTGTCCAAAATCGTGTGTCGCGGTTTCGATCACGGTTTGAAACCGTGATCGTGGTCAACGGTTTCTGAACCGTAACCGCTGGTTCACTAACTGGCGGTTCCACAGTTAGGAACCTGACCGTGGTCAGACCTAGCTTGCTCCTTCACCGCTTTGTGCTTGCTCCTTCCTCTTTGAGAAAAGATCAACAATGGAGGTAACAAAGATAAATCTTTTCCTTGTTGTATTGATAGTTGTTTTGAGAAAAGGTCAACAATTGAGGCACTAATTTTTTAACCTTTTTATATAATTTGACAACATCCCAAATAACGAACTCCTTTTCCATGGCTACTACTATCAAATCGTTATTTCCTCATTTTCTTTCGCTGAAACAAAACATACCCTCATCCTGTCTAAGGATTTCCCTCAAACCCATCTCAGATTCGACGGTAAGATTTCCTGCAAACCCATCTCAAATTTCGGGCTTGGTGATTCTGATAAGGAAGAGTCGAATTTGGGTGGAAAATGAGAATCAAGAGAGAACAAAAGATGGCTTTAAGAGAAAAATCAAATACTGGGGTTCAGTGTTAGAGAAAGATGGTTTAAGTTTGAAGACTGGTTGTAGAAATGACATGTCTAGTCTGAGTGAAGGTAATGGTGTTATAAGAGAAATGATAGTAAATTTAGGAAGAAGATGAATAAGAGCAGACATAGGTATGGTTCTAGTGAGTTGAATTCAGGGCTAGTTAGGTTTAATAAAAAGCAAACAAGTTTTTGTTTTTTAATTTAAAAAAATTAAAACTAAAAACCACAATATTAAAACAGAATTAGAACCAAACAGTACTTTATTTTTTGCCCTTTCTAAATATTAATGAAATCATTTAGTTTTTCTTTTTCGCCTAGAAATTCTTAAATAAATGTTAAGCGTATACTTTTGTCATATATGAAATGTAGGCGTTTATGACTTCGAGCTTGTTTGTTTTAGCGTTTGGGAGGAGCTGATAGCCCCAAACAGCTCCTGATTTAACTACCAACTGTTTGGTAAAGGACGTCAAATAGTTCCTGATAGTTGTTCAAGCCCCAAATAGCTTCGGATTCAATAAGTTACTAAAGGTAGCTTTTCACAATCAACTATCAGCTAACAGTTAACAGCCATCAACTATCAGCTCAAACAAACAGGGCCTTCCTGTGAGTTAGGAGGTCAACCCTTGAAATTACAAAGAATTAGAAGGAATACCATATTTAATGTACTTATTTCCAACCTTTTCCATCCGTCCGATTAAGTTACAATCTGGCAGTCTCTATTTCTCCACGCTTCCTTCTTTCCTTCCTTCGATTAAAGCAATTCGTCATGGCTACTATCTAGCCACGATTTCACTCATTTGACCGTCCGATCCATCAGAATCCAAAGGCTGTAAATAACTCTGGACAGGCTCTCTGCAACTTTGCTCATGTCGTGACATTAATATCCCGCTCCCGCTCTTTTCCTCTTTCCCAACACCTGGAATTCTCTCTCTTACTCTCTCTCTCTCTCTTACTCTCTCAATCTTTGTTTCTGTTTCCGTGTGTAAAAGAAGAGGAAGAAGACATGCAAGAACAAGCTACTAGTTCAATTGCGGCCAATTCTCTGCCTTCAAGCAGCGAGAGATCTTCCAGCTCCGCTCTTCAGCTTGAAGTCAAAGAAGGTCTGATCTCTCCCGATATCATGCTTTTCGACTTCATTGCATGGTTGAGCATGTTTTAAAGTTTCTAACATGTGAAATGTAAGACCTTTTGTTCCGTATAGACTGTGCAATATGTTAAGTTTTGATATCATGAATTGCTTGCATTGTTTTCCGTTCTATTTCTTATTGATCTAAGCTCGTCTCACAATTTCCCTACCTGGGAATTTTGTAACTGTAGAATCTCTTTGATGTGTTCTTATTGGGTTTTCTGAAGGGAATTTATGTGGATTCACTATATAACAATGGTTGCTTTCATTCATCGTGGTTTATTTGAAACTATCAAAGCCTCTTGATTTCATAGTTTTGTGGATTTATAGGTATGGAAAGCGACGAGGAAATCAGAAGAGTGCCGGAAATCAGCGGAGAACCCGCAGGAACGTCGGCCTCAGGTCGAGATACTACTAGTTCGCTCACCGGAACAGATCGGGCTCAGGCGACCGGGGAAGGTGCGCGGAAAAGAGGAAGAAGCCCAGCAGACAAAGAAAACAAGCGGCTAAAGAGGTAAGGAAACAAGTTAGCTGGGTAATTAAAATTAATGTACTTCTGCCAATTGGTCTTGAGATTAATTAAGCAGAGGTGTACGAGGGAGCGTTGGATTGACTAGGAAGCGTATGTTTGTTTGTGGGTAACCAAAAACTACAGGTTGTTGAGGAACAGAGTTTCAGCGCAGCAAGCAAGGGAGAGAAAGAAGGCTTACCTGAACGACTTGGAAACGAGAGTGCAAGAATTGGAGAAACGGAATTCTGAACTTGAAGAGAGACTTTCCACTTTACAAAATGAGAATCAGATGCTAAGACATGTACGCCTTAACAACATTCACTCCAACTACGCTACGTATATAAATGTCATTGTTGGCTTTAATTACCTTCATATCAGCTTTTATAGAATGCCACCTATTCAAACAAAATCTGTAGAATTTGATCTTCCTATCCTTTCCACCGAGGGATGATTTAGTAGGTTAATAATGGTGGGATGAGAGATTGTTAGTATTTGTCGTGGGTCTGTAATTGGTTAGCGTATGTTGGACTGTCTCATCGGTGATGGCCATGGTAATGAGTCTTATCAGAAGAAATTGAGGGAGAACGAAAGGTCGCAAGCTTATCATTAATGGGGCACCTCGCTGACCCACACTACACTACACTACACTACCCGTATGACCATAATATTCATGAGTGATGCTTCTGTTGATATTTATTTGTTTCTGTTTAATAAAAACAAGGTAGATGATATTTGAGGATGATGACATGGTCCTGTCCTGTTGCCATCAAAATAGAACATGTGCTGTGCTGGTGGTAGTAAGCTTTGTCAATTTGTCACTTCCTATTAAGACAGAGCCTTTCTGGATCTTTTATTACTTTTTATCAACTAACTACCAAGTAAGCAAGTCCTCACGTCCACCGTGGGTTTAAGGATTGGCATATGAGTTGATAAATTCCTCCTCATATAACTGAACTATCCATGGTTTATGCATACATAAATTTTCCCAAAGTTGATATATTACTCATTGTTTTGATTTGGCTGCAGATACTAAAGAACACGACAGCGAGCAGGAGAGGAGCAACTAGTGGTGGTGCTAACGTTGAAGGTTCATAATTTATGGTTTTGTGTATCTGTAGGGATTATGAAATATACATTCATCCTCCTCAAGTAGAAGTAGATGGAGTCTATACGACACCGGTTCAATTGTGTTTTTTTGTTTTGATGCTTGGAAAAGGGCTCCATATCTCTTTTCAGATCGACTACCACCTGCTCAGCTTCGGCCTTAAGGAAGTGGTGATCAATGGTGGTTGGGGAATTCATGTGTATTATAATTAGTCATGTTAAATAAATTGGTTTAAAATGCTATATTTAATTGTGAGGCGATGTCATTCTGCGGGCAATTAGTTTTTCCGTGTACTGCGGCCTGTACGTAACTGGCAAGTTTTGCAACGTCATCAGTAGGTTACAACTAGTAAATTAGAGACCCCCGAGCATATGATTAGTTCCATTCTGAAAGCAAAGATGAATGATTTTTGCTTTGTTCAGTGATAGAGGAGATTAAAAAAAAAAAAGAATTGTCTAGTTCATTTACTACTATTGCACAGCGTCCTATTTCAATCCTTAATTCTTATGTTTTTCCCACAACAAAATTACATTTTTAAAATTGAATTGAAACCATCCAATCAGATTGCAAAATACTAGTTTCATTTATAATAATAATAATAATATATATTAAAAAACGTTTTAATTTGATTTTAAAATAATGATCAAAGTGAGTGGAAGGTAAGGTAAACTAAGTTGGGATTAAATTTAAAACACCTAAGTTGGCTCTTAGGGTTAAATTAAATAAAAAACAATAACCTATGGACTATTAGGATAATACAAAATTGGAATTATTCACATCAAACTATCTTACTTACAATTATATTATATTATTTGAAATGTTTCATTTTATTATTTATTTAACATTACATTACATAGGAGAGTTATGCGGTAGAAATAATACTGAAGTATTTATGATTCCTTAGTTTTGCTACTACATCTTACAATAAAAGGCAAACTTTAGTTTCAATTCTTAGAATTTATGTAAAATCGAACACTGTAGATCAGATCAGATTGTCCCCAATCTTGAGGGAGGTTTTAGTTTTACTGCGACCACCGACAGAGCCAACTAAAGCTACGGACAATAGCCGGTAACTGGGGAGACAGGCTGTTATCAGCAAATAAAATTTCACAATTAGAAGAAAGCCAAGGCACTGTCGGTAGGCAATTGGTCTCTAAGATCTTTTGGTACACAAATTCACACGTCATGTAATGTAAGAAGACATCGGTTGTTGTAATGGGAAAGGGACGTCTTAGCTGTTCAGCCTATTAAAATTTAAAAGGATTAGGTTGTAAATTATACTTAAATCTTTTTTTTTCTTAAATTTAACACTTAATCTCAATAAATTCTATTAATTACCCTGATATTCATTACTAAATTTAGCCAAGATTCTTATTAATAAATAAATACACATGTAATACGTTTCTATTCACTCCACTGTAAGGCCCGAATGGCTAAGAAAAGCGGGAAACCGGTACAAGCGGTAACATAAGTGGATAAAGTAATTAAAAAAAGGATATACAATATAATTGATAAATCGAAAGCCAGCTGGAGAGATCACAGACAGAGGCAAAGACTCCTCTCCAATAGCTAAGTTGTCCACAGGGAGAGAGAGAAAGGGATGGCGTATTGAGTGGGCGAAGAGTTAAGTGCATCTTCTTCTCTTTTTCACCGCCAAATCTTCCACTACATCCGCCTCCGTAATTCATTCAAGCCGTAGGTGCACACATCATGGAAGCCAATGCGGGCATGGTGGCCGGTTCTTACCGGAGGAACGAGCTGGTCCGCATCCGCCACGATTCCGATTCTGGGGTTTGTGTTCTTTGCTCTCACTCTTTCACTATTAGCTCTGTATAAATGTGTTTTGTTTGATTTTGCTTTGGCTCTCCCCTTGGAGTTTTTGGTGGGTGGATCCATGTCAGTGTTAGTTCTGTGAGAGTGACCCTTTCTCTACCTCCAACTCGGTCCTTTTCTTGGATTTGGGCATTAGCTCTTTGTTGATTTTAAGCGGATGGACTGGATCATTTATGTAGTTAAATTATTGTTTTGAGATCTAGCTGCTGCCTTGTACAAGTGATTTTCAGTTGGATGTTGATCTTCAGCTGCTTGTGAGATTGACTGTTCAGTTTCGTTATAAGTTGGGCAGTCATTTCTGGATCTGTTGACTCTTTAGTACTATGGATAAAATTCTAGCGATGTGGTGTGAGAGTGAGTTTTGAACTCTTTTTTGTGTTAACTGCTGTAAATTTTCGGTGGTTGTTCTAAAATTACCGTCTTTTGGGGTTCTTATCTTCTCCTCTCGTTGCTTTGTTAGAAACTGCGAGCGGATCTTTTATCGGTTTTGAAGACATGAGTCGTTTGCATTTGTTTGTTAGATCTCTGGGAAGAGATTTTCCGTTTAATGTTAAAAAAAATGCCTAGCATATTGCTTGATTCCATAAAGGGGGTTGATCTTAATTTTGCCTGACATGCGATCTATCATACATAACCAAAGATCTGTTACTTGTCTTTTTCGTTTCCTTTTTCATATTCTAAATTTTTTTTGTATATGACGTCTGTTTCTGTAATGCAAACTGAGAATTTTCTGAGACCAAATGTGCCAAGATCTATGGTTTGCAGGCAATGGGGGACCAGAGATTGGGTCACTATGACAGAACATATAACTTGTCTTGATGTAGTTTATGACTGATATCTTGTGACTTGTTTTTAACCGAACTAAATTTTTTTCATGGAGTTTACTGCGCATCTAGCTGCAATGGCTTTAGATATACTTTTCTGAAGGCTTGTTGTGTCACTTTGTCATATGTTTGGTTCTCTTTTGTAGCCATTCATTTTCAGCATTGTGTTACGAAAATGATGAATATGTTTAACTTTTGGTGGTAATGCAGCCCAAACCGCTCAAGAATTTAAATGGCCAAACATGTCAGATTTGTGGTGACAATGTTGGAGTTACAACTACTGGTGACATCTTTGTTGCTTGCAATGAATGTGCCTTCCCAGTGTGCCGTCCTTGCTATGAGTATGAACGAAAAGATGGAACCCAGTCTTGTCCACAGTGCAAGACTAGGTATAAGAGACACAAAGGTTAGCTTGATTGGTTATGGTTTCCTTTTAATCTTGAGCAATGGTTTTTATAGATGATTTTTATTAATGATTCTTTCTTTTTCAGGTAGTCCTCGCGTGGATGGAGATGAAGATGAAGAAGATGTTGATGATCTAGAGAATGAGTTTGACTATGCTCAGGGCAATAGCAAGACTAGACGTCAGTGGCATAGTGATGATGTGGATCTTTCTTCATCCTCTAGGCATGAGTCTCAACAACCAATTCCCCTTCTGACAAATGGGCAGCTGGTATGCAAATTTTTGTTATTGTGGATGTGTATTTGTAAAATATGCTTACATTGACCAAAGCATCCTTTTATTCGTAAAAGAGTGTATTATGTCAGATTGACTTGATTGCATTTCATTTCATCAATGCTTCTGTTCTATAAGGCACCTAAATTGCAGGCTTTTGAGAGTCTCAAATATCTTGTGGATTAGCATTGTTGCCATTCATTTTATTGAAAGCTGTGCTGAATTAGAACTTCTGGGTTAGCTTTTCTGTCTTCATATTAATTGCTTAAAACAAATATCAAGGAAGAATGCTCTTTCTTCTTCTTCTTCTTCTTCTTTTTTTCTTTTTGTGCCAGTTAGATAAGTTATTTTCGTCTTGTATGAATGGCTTGCATTTGGACTATAAAATCTTCTGCTGGTTTACATAGCTATATTTGTCAGGTATCTGGTGAAATCCCGTGTGCTACACCTGATACACAATCTGTAAGAACTACTTCTGGTCCATTGGGCCCTGCTGAGAGGAATGTTCAGTCATCTCCTTACATAGATCCAAGACAGCCAGGTATGCAGACTTGCCTGATTAGGTTGATGTAAAATTTCATATCAAGTTTCTATATCATGCATATGGCTTCCAGTTATGTTAAATTAACCATTTTGTGTTACAGTTCCCGTTAGAATTGTGGACCCTTCAAAAGACTTGAACTCCTATGGTCTTGGTAATGTTGACTGGAAGGAGAGAGTTGAAGGATGGAAACTCAAACAGGAGAAAAATATGATGCAGATGACCAATAGATACAGTGAAGGAAAGGGAGATATTGAAGGCACAGGTTCCAATGGAGAAGAACTCCAAATGTGAGCTTCCCTGCATAAAAGATTTAGTTTAGTTGCTTTAGGTCTGAACGCTCTTCTAAGTTAAATCCTATTCATACAGATGCTTGAAAAAATTTGTTGAGCTATTTGTGGTGAAAAGGAAAGATTTTCTTTTCCAGGATGATAGAAACAGACCTGGTTATCACCATAAAGTTGCTTCTGATTTCTTGTTTCATATTGTCATCATAATCTATGGAGAAGCTAACACTTGTGATGCTCCCAAATACTTTGTGATTTGGGTTTAATCTAGTTGAGTTCCTTTGAAGCATGTTGCTTGCAGTCTACTGATTATGAAGCATGAAATAGCTTCATGTTTTACTAAGATATAAAATTAAGCATTTGATATCACATTGTTCATTTTGTTTAGGGCTGATGATGCCAGACAACCTTTGAGTCGTGTGGTACCCATCCCCTCATCTCACCTGACTCCTTATCGCATTGTGATCATACTTCGACTCATTATCTTGGGCTTCTTCTTACAATATCGTGCAACTCACCCGGTCAAAGATGCATACCCCTTGTGGCTTATATCAGTTATCTGTGAAATTTGGTTTGCTTTGTCTTGGCTTTTGGATCAGTTCCCGAAGTGGTATCCTGTTAATCGTGAGACCTATCTTGACAGGCTTGCCCTCAGGTTGGTAGCTTAGCTTTGAATAAGGGTTTGACAGAAGGTATCGTGATTATGCATGGAGCAGATAATGTTATTGCCTTAATAATTGTAACTTATGCGTTGCAGATATGATCGCGATGGAGAACCATCACAACTAGCTCCTGTTGATGTCTTTGTCAGTACTGTGGATCCCTTGAAAGAACCTCCCCTTGTAACAGCAAATACTGTCTTATCCATATTAGCTGTTGACTATCCTGTCGACAAAGTGTCTTGCTATGTTTCAGACGATGGTTCAGCAATGCTGACATTTGAAGCCCTTTCAGAAACTGCAGAGTTTGCAAGAAAGTGGGTGCCATTTTGCAAGAAGCACAACATTGAGCCCAGAGCACCTGAATTTTATTTTGCCCAAAAGATTGACTATTTGAAGGACAAGATACAGCCTTCTTTTGTCAAAGAACGGAGAGCAATGAAAGTAAGCTACAATTCCTTATTCCTGTGATGTTCAGTATTGTCCCCTGTTTTTAACTTTTGTTGAGAGACTGAATAATTTTTCTTCTTTCGTTATAGAGAGAATATGAAGAATTCAAGGTGCGTATCAATGCGCTTGTTGCCAAAGCTCAGAAGATGCCAGAAGAAGGCTGGACAATGCAAGATGGTACCCCTTGGCCTGGAAATAATCCTAGGGATCATCCGGGAATGATACAAGTGTTTTTGGGCCATAGTGGGGGGCTTGACACTGATGGAAATGAACTCCCCCGACTTGTTTATGTTTCTCGTGAGAAGAGACCTGGCTTCCAACATCACAAGAAAGCTGGAGCAATGAATGCATTGGTTCGTCTATACCTCCTATAATATGATTTTTTTTCTCATTTTATCAATGATCTGGCACTATAGGGGGGTGTTCTTTGTCCATTTTACAGACAGTAATGCATGTCTAAGATTCTTTCAACATTCCTAACTGCTGGATATATAAATCTGCCATATAATTGTATGAAAAATAACTCTCCTTTTGTTAATAGATTCGAGTTTCAGCTGTGTTGACCAATGGTGCATATCTGTTGAATGTTGATTGTGATCACTACTTCAACAATAGCAAAGCTCTTAAAGAAGCCATGTGTTTCCTAATGGATCCTGCCCTTGGAAAGAAGACATGCTATGTGCAATTTCCACAACGTTTTGATGGCATTGATTTGCATGATCGATATGCCAATCGCAATATTGTTTTCTTTGATGTAAGTTGCTTTTGATGCATTGCTGATAATCCAATTTTATTTTGCTGACAACACTTTGTGATCAACCTTGTGTTGTCATTGTGTTTCAGATCAACTTGAAAGGGCTGGATGGTATTCAAGGTCCAGTCTATGTGGGAACTGGTTGTTGTTTCAACAGGCAAGCACTGTATGGTTATGATCCTGTGTTGACTGAGGAAGATTTGGAGCCAAATATCATTGTAAAGAGTTGTTGTGGATCAAGAAAGAAGGGGAAAGGTGGTAATAAGAAGTATGTTGACAAGAAGAGGGCATTAAAGCGAACTGAATCCACCATCCCCATTTTCAATATGGAAGACATTGAGGAGGGTGTTGAAGGTTTGTTTCTATAAGATCTCTAGCTCTTCAACCATTGTGTTTCTGTGACTTCACATTCAATGACTTTTTATTAGTAAATTTCCCCTTAAATAGCGTGTTATACTTTTCCTTATTTTTTCAGGATATGATGATGAGAGATCACTTCTTATGTCTCAGAAGAGTTTGGAGAAGCGCTTTGGTCAATCTCCAGTGTTTATTGCAGCTACATTTATGGAACAAGGAGGAATTCCACCTTCAACCAATCCTGCCACTCTTCTGAAGGAGGCCATCCATGTTATTAGTTGTGGATATGAAGATAAAACTGAATGGGGCAAGGAGGTTAGTTAGCAGGAAGTTTTGTGGTGCTACTTTAATCTCATTTTATTGTATGTGTATATTGGCTGATCCTTCTTGGACTGCTTGCAGATTGGATGGATATATGGCTCTGTTACCGAAGATATTTTAACTGGGTTCAAGATGCATGCTCGTGGTTGGATATCCATCTATTGTATGCCTCCACGTCCAGCATTCAAGGGTTCTGCTCCAATCAATCTTTCTGATCGGTTGAACCAGGTCCTTCGGTGGGCCTTGGGTTCAATTGAAATTTTACTGAGCAGGCATTGTCCCATTTGGTATGGCTACAATGGGCGACTGAAACTTTTGGAAAGGATAGCGTACATAAATACCATAGTCTATCCCCTCACTTCTATCCCACTGCTTGCTTATTGCACACTTCCTGCTTTTTGCCTTCTCACAAATAAATTTATTATTCCTGAGGTAGGTAACAGTTTCATTCAATTGTTGACCATTGACAAGAAAATTATATTGACATAACTTTTGTATGCCATGAATTCTTAAAATTTTCAGATAAGCAACTTCGCTAGTATGTGGTTCATTCTCCTTTTCATATCCATTTTCACCACTGGAATACTTGAGCTTAGATGGAGTGGAGTCAGTATTGAAGACTGGTGGAGGAATGAACAATTCTGGGTGATTGGTGGTACCTCAGCTCATCTGTTTGCTGTCTTCCAGGGGCTTCTGAAAGTGCTTGCAGGAATTGATACCAACTTTACTGTTACTTCAAAGGCATCGGATGAAGATGGAGATTTTGCGGAGCTGTATGTGTTTAAATGGACATCTCTTCTTATCCCACCAACCACGGTCCTTATTGTCAACTTGGTGGGTATAGTAGCTGGGGTTTCATATGCTATAAACAGCGGATACCAGTCATGGGGTCCTCTGTTTGGCAAGCTGTTCTTTGCTTTATGGGTGGTCGCCCATTTGTATCCTTTCTTGAAAGGTTTATTGGGTCGCCAAAATCGCACGCCAACTATTGTCATTGTGTGGTCCATTCTGCTTGCTTCCATTTTCTCCTTGCTGTGGGTGCGGATCGATCCCTTCACAACTGATGCCACTAAGGCTGCAAATGGTCAATGTGGCATCAATTGCTAAACCCAGCTGTGGATCTCTCTCTTTTCTCTCCCCAAAGTTACTTGCTCCTGTATATAACATGTCAAATGATTTATCGTATTCATTTATGTATCCAGAAAGGGAGTTTGGGGGATGATATATGTCAATCTACATATTTTGACACTTTTGCTAGGTGTTCTTATTGTTTCCGAGTCTCTCATAATTGTGCATTTTTTGGACTAGTTGCTGGTGATAAAGCTCCTCATACCAACTACTGTCATTAACTGTTTTTGTATTCTGCTAAAGAAGTGATATTTCCAGCTTCATTGTGAGGTGTTGTGTATGTTGTATGTAGCACAACAAATTGAGTGCAATTATGAGTAGGATCATCTCTTTTCACAAAAGAAATAAGTGGCTTGTCCGTACTATCTCAAGTAAGCTACTTTATTTAAAAACTATATAATAAAATTTGATATTTGTTATTTTTAATTAAAACATAAAAATAAACCCCTTTCTTCAAAAAAGTTATGTGCAACCTATATTTGAATCAAAGAGTGGCATTCAAGAATTCATTTTTAAAGGAAAAGGAAAATGAGAACAACAATACACCTTTTTACTTCCAAAGAAGAAGGAAATGAATCTCATAGGCTTAAGTTTTAAGTCAGAATGCTTGCTTTTTGTTTGAATTTTAAATAAACACAAGATTGTGCTGGTGAGGTGATTTAAGTTTAATTTATTTGGGAACCCTAAAGTCTTGTTCCTTGAAGCCGAAAGAAAGTATTTTGGGTGGAAAAAGGTCCAGGACGCATGGAGATGATAACTGAAGGAGTGACCCATTTGAACATTGCCGATATAAAGAATAGAATCCAAGTCTCTAATACCAAAAAACCCCTTTTCTTCTATGTCAATCTCGCCAAGGTCTCTGTTTTTGTTTTAATTGGATTTGCCTTCCCACTTGCATTGTTCTTTCCTTGTTACAGTTTCACTTGCTCACCATTGTTGTATTTTGTTGCAGAGATACATGCAGCAACACAATGAGGTAGAACTATCTGCGCTCGGGATGGGTATATTTTCCTTTTACCTCCACTGCCTCCTCTTACATTTTTTTTCTTTACTCTCATGTTCTATATCTCTGTGGCATTGATTTCCTTGTCCAATCTTCAGCAATTTCCACAGTAGTTACCATTTCTGAGATCTTGAAGAATAATGGTCTTGCTATTGAGAAGAGTAAGATGTTTTTATTTGTCTCTCCTTTCTGCTTCCCATTTGCTTCAAACTCTGATCACTTGAAAATTATCATTTATATGCACAGAGATCATGACTTCAACAGTTGACATGAGGGAGGAAACAGGAGGACGCTCTGTTCCTAAAGCAAAGGTATTTCTTAGCTCCACCTTGTAAGAATTTGGGATATATGAGATACACTCTTTGTTAAAGCTCAATCTACATCTACAATGGCCATGTTCTGTAACTTGGAAAAAGTGTACCTTTTGCATCTGAACCTCTGCAATCAGTAGCTATTGATAGAGGCACACTCTGCTTGCTTCCATTCGAATTATTCCGTCATAAACTAAAGTTCTTGTGCGAGTAATATGTTCATTAATTTGGCAATAGGAGGAAGTATTTTCATCAAGTGTCCTGGGGTCTAGGACATCGCATGTTTATGGTTGTCCAAACTAAATTGCTTTACCTCCAGAATAGGCACTCTTTTGGTGTAAATGCATAATCTGTGTGTGCTCCAGAACTTGCCAATTTGAGATCCAAAGACTAAAATGGATTTCCTTCCTGGTAGATCGACATATTACTGGGGAAGACAGATAAATTCGATGACTTAATGGCTGCCGCTACAGAGGAAGCCAATGACAGCGAAGAGCATAGTTGAGCATAAACTACTTTTTAGGCCCCCTGAGGTCCTTCGTTATGGACATTTTCTTCTCCCATCTACTTGTTACTAGAGTTGGTTGGCGATTCATTAGTTGCAGTTTTCTAGGATTTTCTTCTTTTTGTAAAATCAGGCTCTTCTCTTAACAATGAAAAATTTAGTCCAAGATTTTACGTTACTTGTTTACCTATCCATGCCATTAATCTGACTATGAACGCATCTCTTAACAATGAAAAATATTTTTCATTGAGATTACATGATAAGATAGTTTCTACTTGCATTTAATATGCATATAGGAAACTTTAGCATGAAATTTATTAACTATTATAATAATATTTGTCCATTATTGCATACTAATCTCAATTTAATTCTTGCATTTTCTAGTTTATATGATAACAGTGAATGGAAAGGTTAGCATTAGTTTATCTGTTGGCTACACTTCACTAAAGATGCGTCATTGTAGTATAAAGGTCCTAATGTTCGACATTTTTGACATGTGGATCTGTGTTATATCAATTTAAGGGAGATATGTAAAATGGGAGCATAATTGAGACACAAGAATATAGTTAATACATGATATTCAATCTTTGGTTATATGGTTTATGGAAAC